>JAOXNR010053509.1:0-14117 GCA_028571225.1 Parsonsia alboflavescens
TCTTGTTCAAGTTCATCCCCTTCGATCATGGCTTCAAAGTTGAACCGCTCCTCTTTGTTTTGAACAAATATCATCAATGCCTTCTTCATCTTCTCAAAATAGGATACTTGTATTTGAAATACAAGTCTTCGTGTATAGCCTCATTGAGTAGCGTCCTTAGATATCCATCACACATATGCCTGAAAAAGAACAATTGATAACTAAAATCAATATTTTGATTGCAGATTGTGAGGTAAAGGAGTAGAAATTTCAAAAATTATCACAAGAGCATGACAATACAATGAAAAATGTGAGGATGATGAATAGTGGCACAGATAGACTGGATCAAATATTGGCAGAACAACAATAGCCATACGATCGTCGAGGTTTAGGCTATGATGACAGTCATAACCATGTTCAACGACAAGCTCTCAAAATAGAGAAATCTAAAGTGAAAAAAACACAATCACCAGGTATTGACATAGAAAGGTATTTCATCAAAGGTAAGGCAAAGGTGTTTGTATCTACTTATCACTACTGTCTTCAAAGAGGACATATCAGACCCAACTGTTTTGAGATGTTATATAATTCTAGTTCATAGATGCTATTGACACAGGCTTGGAAGCACAAGTTTAAACAAATTTGGGTTAAGAAAAATAGACACAAATGTTTGATAGGCTTTATGTCCTTGAAAGTGTCTAATTCTGATTTATGGTTTTTTAATAGTGGTTGCTCTCGTCACATGACTTGAAAGGAATATTTGAAAGATTATCGTGAGTGTAAACCTGGCCAAGTCATTTTTGGTGATGGTAAACAGGGACAAATCTTGGGAAAATGAACTCTTATGGTAAAAGGGATACCCCATCTTCATAATGTGTTTTTAGTCGATGGTCTCCAGGCTAATTTGATTAGTATAAGTCAGTTGCGTGATGATGAGTTGTTTGTTAAGTTCACCAAGAATGCATGTCACGTTTATGTTGAAAATAAGAACTGTGTATTGACGAGTACTAGATCATCAAGTAATTGCTATACTATTGACGCAACTGTACGTTGTAACAGTGCAAGTCATAATAATATTGAATTGTGGCATGAGAGATTGGGACATATAAACTTCAAACAACTAACTGAAATCTCTGTAACAGGTGCCGTCGAGGGAATTCCTGACTTTGGAACAAATAAACTTGTCATGTGTGACTCTTGTCAACTTGGAAAGTAGAAACATCAGACACACAAAGCTGTCAATTTTATTACTACTTCTCGTCCATTTAAGCAACTGCATATGGATCTCATAGGTCCTATGCAAGTTGAAAGTGTGGGAGGTAATAAGTATGTGTTTGTATGTGTATATGATTTTTCAAGATTTCCCTGGGTAGATTTTCTTAAGGAAAAATCAAGTTCATTTGAATCATTCAAAAGATTATCCATGTGATTAAACACCGAAAAAGCTGATGTTTTTGAAAAAATTGTTCGCATTAGAAGTGATCATGGAAAAGAATTTGAAAACACCATTTTCACTAATTTCTGTGATGATCATGGCGTCTTGCATGAGTTCTCTACACCAAAAACACCACAACAGAATGGTGTTGTAGAAAGGAAAAACAGGCCTCTACAAGAAATGGCAAGGGTTATGTTATGTGGTAAAGGAATACCATCAAAATTTTGGGTTGAAGCTATAAATACAGCTTGTTATATCATTAATCGTGTCAATTTCATAGCAGGAACAAAGTTGACATCCTATGAAATATAGAAAGGAAGGAAACCAAACGTTCATTATTTTCATATCTTTGGAAGTACGTGTTTTATTTTGAATGATAGAGACAGGTTTGGTAAGTTTGATCAAAAGAGTGACGTTGGTATTTTTCTTGGATATGCAACAAATAGTCAGGCTTATAGAGTACTTAATCATAGTACTGGAAAAATCATAGAATCTAATGTTGTGTTTGATGAACTTACAGGGTCTTTACCAAAGCCAAAAGACGAAGAAACAGGGAAATCTTGTACCAAAATGACAGGACAGCAAGAATAGTCAACAGATGTAGAACAGGGTTCCCCCAGTAACTCAGAGAAGTGCAGTATCCCGCTTGAGAGCTCAATCCATAGGAAATCAATCAAGTACAACAAATGATGAAACCCATGTTGGAACAGAGACACAAACAGAAATAGGTAAGAAGGTCTCAAGACAAATCTCCTCTAGAATTCAAAAAGCACATCCATTAAAAGAAGTAATTGGAGATTTGGAGGAAGGAACACACACTGGAGGTAAGGCTAAAGTTAACTATAGGGAGATGAATAGCTCTATCTGCTACTTGTCTACTATAGAACCCAAAAATGTAAATGAAGCTTCGAAAGATGACTGTTGGATTAATGCCATGCATGAGGAACTAGAACAATTCAACAGATTGGATGTTTGGTCACTAATACCTAGACCTGAATATATGAATATTATTGGTACAAAATGGACCCTTAAGAATAAAATAGATGAGTCTGGAAATGTTGTTAGAAACAAAGCTAGGTTAGTGGCTCAAGGTTATACACAAGTAATAGGTGAAGATTTTGACGAAACATTTGCACCAGTAGCAAGATTGGAATCAATTAGGCTATCGATATGTATTGCTTGTCTGCATCAGTTTAAACTGTATCAAATGGATGTCAAAAGTGCATTCCTAAATGGTATTCTGAGTGAAGAGGTCTATGTTGAACAACCTAAGGACTTCATTGATCCTAAATTTCCAGATCATGTGTTTCAATTGAAAAGGCATTATATGGTTTAAACAAGCCCCTCAAACATGGTATAAGAGGTTAACAAAATATTTGTTGGAACAGGGTTACAAACGAGGGGGAGTTGATAAAACTTTGTTTGTGAGACAATTTTCTAAGGATATTTTAATTGCTCAAATCTATGTTAATGATATTGTTGTTGGCTCTACCTCTGTTCAACACACAAATACCTTTGTGAAACAAATGACACAAGAATTTGAAATGAGTATGGTTGGTGAATTGACATATTTTTTGGGATAGCAAGTTAAACAATTTGCAGATGGGATGTACATCTCACAAAGCAAATATGCTAAAACATTGATTAAAAAGTTTGGTCTCGAAAATGCCAAAACTATCAGAACATCGATTTGTACTAATCTAAAACTGTCTAAAGACGATGCAGGAACAGCTGTGGATTCAAGTCTATAACGAAGTATGATTGGGAGCTTGTTGTATCTTACAGCAAGTAGACCAGACCTATGTCTCAGTGTTGTTGGCATCTGTGCTAGATATCAAGCAAATCCCAAATAATCTCACTTGATGGCTGTTAAAAGAATCATTCGCTATGTCAATACTACATCACATTATGGCATTTGATATACAATTGACACCATAGCATTTTTGGTAGGTTTCAGCGATGCAGACTGGGCTGGAAACATGGATGGTCGTAAAAGCACTTCTGGAGGATGTTTCTACCTTGGAAACAATTTGGTTTCATGGTACAGTAGGAAGCAGAACTCAATTTCATTATCAACTGCAAAGGCTAAACACATTGTTGCTGGAAGTTGTTGTACACAACTATTGTGGATGCAACAAATGATAAGAGATTACGGTATTGTATAGAATATGTTTACTGTGTTTTCTAACAATAAAAGTGCCATTGATATATCTAAGAATCCTGTTCAGCACACGCACAAAATACATTGACATAAGACATCACTTTATTAGAGAAATTGGTAGAAACTAAGACCGTCGTCATTGAGCATGTATCAACGGAAAAACAACTGCCTGACATTTTTACTATACCTTTAGATGTTAAAACATTTGAATCATTAAGGAAAGCTTTATAAGTCTATTTTCTTGATATATGAATAACACTAGTAAGACAGTTGCTCAATAGCATCGTGGTTCAGCAGCATTATCTTGTTTTGATTTCTTTTCCTTCATCATTTTTGAAGATTTATCATTCTTAAATTTTGCATATAGGCAGCATGTCAAAATATCTTTTATGAAACTAGAATTTTGCTCCGTTTACATAGACATGATTGATTTCTTCAATTTCCTTTAAAAGGAAAAATGCTGAGGAGGAACAACGGAATGTCGTTTGATTTCGGCTAAATAACATTACTTATCTCTCTGAGAAAAGAGTTACCTTCACTATCTTAGTGGTTGTGTGAAAACTATCTCAATTTTTTATGCTGAGGAGGAACAAGGGAATGTTAGTTTGGCTTAAATTACTTATTTTCTGAGAAAAGAGTTACCTCCACTACTGTGTGCAATAAGCTGTACACGATCAAAATCATTCTTGAAAGGAGCTACTTTAGTGGTTGTGTGAAAACTATCTCAGATTGGATGTTTTTGTTGATTTCCGTCATGTACACACCACTTCACTGATATTCTGGTGTATTGATTAGATATTTTTCTCTCTTTATACTCTTAATTTAAGTTTAGTAATCTTCGCCATGAAAAGGAAATTTGATCTTATCAGGATAACCAAGCTGAACTTATCATACTAAAGGAGACTGTCTTACTAATATTTTATTCTTAAAAAAATAATATATTATTGTTCTCTCTAAAGTTTTCTCGGGTGATACTTTGTTTAAATTCTATTTTTTAGTTTAATGTCCTTGACTGTTCAAATATCTTGACCCATGCTCATGTCTTCAGTATTCATGTCTATCACATTGAGACTTGGAAAGTTTTCTTTTAATTTCAATAAATCCTTTTATTTGCCCCAAGATATTTATGCACTAATCCCAGAGCTTTACCCACACATTACCATTATCGTGATTATCAAAAGAGGGTTTTTCAATTTTCTTTTCCTCTGGCTTCTCTTCAGTTTTTGTTTGTGTTTTCTGTCAATACTCACAAGTTGTGCAAAACCTGTTTGTGGATACTTTTGATTTCACCATGGTGCGGGTAAAACACATTGCCATGAAGAAGAAAGGTGGTGGCACTATTACTCCATCAACATCCAATTCCACACCTTCTCCTCTTCCTGATGTGACTCTACAATCACCCGGTATGACTCCAAGCAGCGGCCCCGATGACATCTCTGGTCTCCTTCAAGATATGCGCCTTTAGGAAGTCCTGAAAACAATTGCCGCTGAACAAAGTCAGCATTCCTCATGCAACCCTCCTACTCAATCTCCAACCGCCGGAAATACGGAAACGGGGTACTATTGGTTCTGGAAAATATGGACTACGTCAGTGGTTCGGATCCTCAAGCCATGTTTTGACCTCTTCAACTCGACCTGTGGATTTGGATGACTCTAATTCATCTGATCATGAGCTTGTAGTGACCGGATCCGATGCACCTAAGGATTCATCTATTCCTTAGGACAACCTTTCTGCTGGCTCTGCTCAAGGCGTAACTCCTATTAACCCACTCAATGAAACATTTTTAAATGCTCATTGTGTCAATCATTGGAATACTATAGTCTCTCGAAAGATAATTGGGCAATGTAACATTGACATTCCGAGTCATGAAAAGGCAGGGATATTAGAATTTTTATCTCGCAAAGGGTATATGAAATCTGTCTCTAAATTGTCTTTTTACATTGATGGTCTGGTTCATGATTTCTATGTCAATCTATATGAAATTCGGAATGTTGACAGTCCTTTGTTTCAGAAGGTTTAAGTCTGTGGTCATATGTTTGATTTTTCTGCAAGCTTGATTAGGGAATGTTTGGGTTTGACAAGTCCTGATACTGCCTCGGGGTCTAGAGAATCTTCTTCTTTGAATTTTGATGATGTTGCTTCTGAGATGACTGGAGGTCACATTCAGCAATAGCCCCATGATAATGCTATTAGAGCCTCTGCCCTGTCTACCAAATACTCCATCCTACACAAAATTTCAAAGTGAAATTGGTTTCCTTGTACTCACTATTCTACAGTCTTTGCTGAACATGCATGACTACTATATTCTCTTGGGACTAGTACTACATTTGATTTAGGACAGCACATATATGATTTTATTTATGGCTATCAGCAATGGGATAAGACCTATGGGAGTTTTCCCTTTCCGGTTCTCATTACCAAAGTTCTTTTAAAACAACATGATGTAAGGGATTCAGCAGATGGTGATCCTGTTTATCAAACTAAATTGATCAAAGTTTCTCCAAAGTTGTTTAAATGGAAATGGGTAAATGACATGAGATCATCCACTCATTCTATGTCTGCTTTATCCACTGGTTTATGTTGGCAACACAAGGGGAGAATAGATTTGGTTTTTGCCGTGTGTGAGTTTTTCTGGAATCTGGAATATTAATATTTGCTACATTTGTTTTTATGATTTGTTTTTATGCCTTTGGGATATTGCTACATTTGATATTACTGCTACATTTGATATTACTACTTTGGATGATAGTATTTTTGGTTATATTTTACTATGTTGCAGATTCTTTGTTGTTATATTGCTGGTATACTGATTCTTACTATTGACCCTGGTTTTACAGCTTACTGATTCAAAAACATTGGTAGTTGTGTTTTGCCAAAATAATGCCAAAGGGGGAGTCTGTTAGATATTTTTGTTGGCTATTATTTCTGAAACTTAGAGCTACACGGTTTTTTAAGATTCATTAGGATATTGATAAATTGGCTATAAGTTCTACAGATTGATCAAATAAGTGGTTGAGTTGGATTAGGAGATTATTGAGATCTATAGGATTTTCTAAGTTATCCTTATTAAATTCTTACTTGTTTGATATGGAATCTCTTAAGATTTCTGAAGTTAGATATTCCTTGATTGATTATCCTAAATTGATATTTCCATATTGGATGTTTCCATACTTATTAAGATATAGTAATTATCTTTTAGAAAGGAATATCTCTTGTATCATTTTTCACTGCTATCATTTCCAAACAAGATAAACCTTGAGTAATCAAGATTGATGGTGATTGAGTAACGTGCTGAGAAGTCTTTGCTGAAAATCCTTATAAATATTTGGGAGAATATTTATGGCAGGAGAACTCGGGTGGAGTATCTCTGTCTCCTATCGCAAACTGTCATAAGCGTGTCATGGGAGTGTCATAATTATTCTTGGGGAACAGTTCTAGAACTCAGGGGGATTTCAGCTTCGGAAGAGGCTTTGTCGTCTTCAGAGGGATTCTAGAAGATGTTAATGTATATACAAGAGGGATTCTTGTTGTGAGTTGGTAAGGTAAAACTTAGAATAGGGTAGTGATAGACTATAGGGATTCTATTGTTCTATACTACACTCATTGTAATGTTTTTATCTTAGTGGATTTTGTAGCTTGGCCTGGCTTTTGACGACGTAGCCTAATATTGGATATATTCCAATGGGCTGAACCTCGTTAAATCTTGGTGTTCATTTATTTTCTGCAAGAATTTCTACATTTAGTATTTTACGTAAAACTTAATAGAAGATTTGCTAGTAAAAGATTCTGTCAAAAAGAAATGGAGAGATAACATGTCAAGGTTATTCCATTAATTGTTCATTGGGCAGTTCCGGGTCACACAGTCAAATTTGAGCTCGATCCGAGCTCGGACCAGTGCCTCAGAAATCGTGCCTTACATCATGCTCCCTAGCTAGGAAAAGATTTGCCCTCGAATCTGACTCGTCCTTGCCAACTACGTCTTCTGCGACACCTTCCTTATCCTCGGACTGGTAAGGTGACAAGTCAGCTACATTGAAGGTACCCGACACATTGTCGTTGCCTGGCAAGTCAATCTTGTAGGCATTGTCATTAATCCGCTCCAACACCTTGAATGGCCCATCTGCACGTGGCTGCGACTTGCCAAATCTACATGTTGGAAACCTCTCCTTCCTCAGCTAAATTTTAACCAAATCGCCTTCCTTAAACACAACTTTCCTCCGACGTTTACCAACCTACTACTTAGACTGCAAATTCCTCTGTTTAATCCTCGCACGCTCCTAAGAATGATGCTCCATGATCTGTCTAGCACGTTCCGCAGTACTTGAACTGAACGGACTATCACTCGGTAATGGAGCAATCAGTTCAGGAAGCTTGGACTGACCTGCATTTTCTTTTAGAACAACTGAAGGAAAATTTTTAGTCGCCCTCATCGTCTTCCCTCAAAATTCCGCTCCGGACAACAAATTCCGTGGTGCCTCCTTCCTCAAATCCGAAGTACCGAGTGTGATATTCTTGCCATCCTTGCTGAAGGTATATGCGTTTCGAAATCTGTCATGTGTCGCCCTCCTATGTACTACCACGGTCTCCCTAACAGAATGTGACAAGCATCCATAGGAACAACATCACACCATACCTCATCAGTGTACCTCTTCCCAATCAAAAACTGTACCAAGCACCGCTTGCTAACTTTAACTTCATTGCCCTTATTCAACCACGACAATTTGTAGGGTTGTGGATGCTCAACTGTCTCTAATCCCAATTTCTCTACCATTGTTGTCGAGACCACATTCTCACAACTGCCTCCGTCAATAATCATGTTACATACCTTCCCTTTGGCAGTACACCGAGTATACCAAGACTCATCTTCTGTGGCTGCCACACTTAGCACTAGTCGAATCACAAGGGACTCTCTCGAATCAGCATATATAATGTCCTCCTCCTTTTGTGAGTCATCAGGCTCCTCTTTATGCTCCTCAAACATCTGCTCAAGGACCTCCTCGCTGAGTGTCACGAACTGCCTGTTCGGGTAGTCTACCACAAAGTGTCCAATACCTTGACATTTAAAACAGTGCTTAGTTGTCACAGTTGCTGCCTCTTTGCCAATTCCGCCGAGCTTACCGTCCTTCACTATCGATTTACCCTTTCTCCTCTACTCACAATCGCCGCCACCGGTGAATAGGATTGCCTGCTAGGGTTGTCCTGAAATCTATTTAGAACCCTAGATCCTGAACCACTGCTCTTCCGTCTAAGCTGTCCCTCGACCTTCAGGGCCAATCTGCAAACTTCTTCATACATCGAATATTGCTGCAGTTGAACCACATCACCAATCTCGAACTTCAAACCTGCCAAAAAATCGTGCCACCATCTGCTCGTCTTCCTCGGCGATATCGAACCTCATGCGCAACCGATCAAATTCTATAATGTATTGCTCCACTGAAAGATCCCGCTGCTTAATGATATGATAGTCAATGAACGCCTCTTGCCGAAAATGTATCGATGGGAACTTCTTCCACAATAGTTTCTTCATCTTGTCCCAAGTCGAAATTTTTGACTTTCCCTCTCTGGCATGTTGCTTCTTAAAGTGCTCCCAGCAAATCAAAGCAAGTTTTCGCTATTTAATAGCCATGATCTTAACCTTCTGTTCTTCTGTCAAATCTCGAAGATCGAAAATCTGCTCTACCGTATGTAACCAATCTAAAAACTCATCAGGATGACCCCTACCTTCAAAATCGGGAATCTCGATTTTCATGCCGAAATTCTGGAAAAAAGATGGTTTTCGGCCATTTCGTTCCGGTCGGTTTTGTCACCCTCGGTTCAACGCGGCAAATGGATTGTCATCTTCCTCCTTATCATCGGATTCAATCTCCGATTCCACACCCTTCTCAGATTGAACATCCAACCGCTCCTCCGCCAGTTGCTGCTCCAAGTCTTGGATTTGCCTTCTCTGTTCTGCTTTTTCATTTTCGACTCCTGTAGGTCTCGTTGACGAGGCAGTTCATCTTCCTCAGGAACGACTCCACGTCTCCTTCTAGCACGATGTTGTCCATGACCTCCATGAATCTGCTCAGCCATTGATTTCAGCAACCTGGGGCTCTGATACCAACTGATGCAAGAACAATGTCGAAAAGAATGACTCAACAAAAGAAAAGCTGAAAAACTACAAAAGCTCTCTAGTTTTCGGAAAAACGACCAAAGTCGAGAATTATGAATTAATCAAAAGCTGCTGAAAACAATGAGAAATGAAATATTTAAAGCCCTAAACAAAACCTAAACCTAATCAGAAATTAAAATAACGAAATTACAAAAGTACCCCTAAAAACAATAAATTATGACAATGCCACTAAAAACAGAAAAATGCCCAAAACTCCATCCAGAAGACTCCGGATGGCCGAAAAAGGCCCTACGTTACAGCATAGCAGTGACTATTGTTCGTTTGGCCGTTCCGGGTCACCTACTCAAATTTGAGCCCGATCCAAGCTCGGACTAGTGCCGCGAAAATCATGCCCTACATCAGTTTGCCTTATCTTTGTCATTTGCATTCCCTTTTGCCATAATTGCACTAGCAAGACCTTGCCCTTGAGGCTGTATCTCCACATCAAGGCACTAGGATAGGTAATTAGTTCCACTCACATCTAGGATAGGTAATTGGTTCCACTCACATCTGGAATGTGGACCTTTGGCCTTTTAATATTTACCATAATTTTGTGCCAATGGATGCACCACAACAAGTAATTAGTTCTACTCACATCTCGGAAGCGTAACTTCGACTTTTCAATATTTGTCATAATTTTGTAACAGTGGCAGCTTATTGGAAAAAATTCCAATAATTTACAAATACTCACCACCATGTCGGGGATGGTTGTATGACTGTGTAAAAAAAACAAAAAAAAAAATTTGAAGAAAGGTATTAGCTGATGAAAATCAATTGAAACAATTTTTATGTACTTGTACCAATAAAATTACCTATACCAAAAACAATTTGCCTTCTCAGTTGTTTTGTAGATCTTTGTGCTGATAATGCTTTATAAAATGACATAAACTATGAAAGAGAGAAAAGGAAGAAGAGAGAAAACTATAAGAGACCAAATATAGAGAGTAAGGTAATATGTATTCAACTTGTATTCAATATATCTTCAATGTGTATTTCCCTATCCCCCAAATAGTCATATTTATAGGGCTAGAAGTATAACTACAAGTTTCTGTGGGATTCAATTTCCTCCCTATTGAGCATTTGTGTGGAATTGGGATATGTATCATAATGAGACTTTCTGTAGGATTAGGACATCACAATAAGATTAATTCATAACAGATGTCGATATATTTTTTATTTTAATGAGGTACATTAATTTCATTTTGAGGTTATATTAATCATTTAAAATTTTTGTTATACATATGTTTAATTGGTGTATAAACTTTACAATTTTAGTTTACAGGTTTACGATACAAGTTTCTAAAGGCTCAAACGAGTTGCTGTGAGCTCTCAAGTTTGAAAACCTTGGGGTCACGATTGCCATGTTTTTTAATGCAAAGATTGATGCGTATTGCATTCTTTCCATAATTGTTACCTTGTCATCTATGGAAGAAATTAAAAAAATTGAGAATATTTTTTAAAGAGATAAGTTCAATGAAGATGAGCAACGTATGTAGGTAGGTAAAAGACATTCCATTTATCTTATTTGGGGACAATTATTTCAACCAACTTTTTTTTTACTTCATGGATCACCTTTTAGTTTATCTTCTGTATGAAGCTGTTATGGAATATCCAATGTTTTTTTTTTTTTCATACACCCCCGCCCCCTCCCCCCCCCCCTCAATTGAGGGATCGACGGAGGCCCCTCCTGCCCTGGTAGTGTCTATAACTTAAAACCTCCAGTTGGTTCAACTTACAGAGATGTCTTTAATTCACACCACAACAATGTTTATCCAATGGCTTTAACTACAGAATAATCAATAATTCAAAGCTTCTCAATGAGTTTTTTAATGTCTTTCGTTTCTCACATCTTGTCCTTTTTCTTGGTTGCTTCATTATGTAAATCACATAGAGATGACTGTTTTTTGATTTTCTTTCATAACTTCTTCAGTAAGAAAATTGTCCGTCGGAAAATAAATGCCTAAATCAACTCAATCAATTAGATCACCTAAAATTTAGCCTCAACAAGGTAATATCGACAAATAGAGAGGTTTGATGGAAAATGCTTTCCATATGAAGATAAGGAGATAAATTTTTAAAAATTATCCACTTTAAAGGTAAACATTTTTTCCATTTTAGGAAAACATTTTAGAGGTAGGTTACATTGGAAAGGATGATACATCAATATTTTTATAGTTTTTTTTTCCCTTCTCTCCTGCTTCTTGTACAAGTGTCGAACTACTTCTATGCATGTATATATGGAAATTATGCACTGCAACATTTATATATATTTATGTTCTTAATTTTTAATTATTATGACATTTGAAAATCTTAATGCTACGAATCTCAGGTAATGACTGTGTCTCTCTTAGTAATCTCACCCCATCTATTCTTATGAAGCTTAGAAATATTGTGAAGATCACCTTAGTTTATGGAGACCAGGCACCATTAATTCCGCTGGGGCCAATCACAAGGACGAGGGCGTCAAAGATGAAGAAGGCGTTGATGATATTTGTTCAAAACAAAGAAGGATGAACTTGAACAAGAGCAAGTAAGAAGGGAGTACAACTAATGGGAGGTTTAAAGCCTTGAAGAAGGAGTTGAGAAGCCTAAGGTAGCTTGGAATGAAGATGGAACTAGGTAGGAAACAAGCATGGAACAAAGAGCAAATGGAGAAGAAGCCAAGCTGGAAACGTGCAAGACATCCGGGGCCTGATCAACCCATCCAGAGCCAGATCAAACCGAGCAGCATTTCAACAAATTCCAAAGAACATCCGGTGCCTCATCCTGTGGCGTAGCCGGAGCCAGATCCAATCGCGACTAGTTTCTGCTGAAGTCGTTCTTTTGTGTTTTGTTTCCTTTCTTCTGCGTTTTAAGTTGTATTTTTTTTACCATCCTTTTGCCAAGCTTAGCTTGGGGTTTAGTTAGCTATTTAAAGGCTTTGTTTCAAACATTTAGGATATACAACTTTGAGAGAAAAACAGAAAGTTCTTGAGCTTCTGCCAAACCAAGATCATTTGATCTTTTGAGAGTGTCTAGAACTTCTAGATTAGGGTTCTTAGTCATTGCTCTCGGGCTCTCAATCACTTTGGGTGGGGTGTTGAGTTGTCTTAGCAAATCAGGAGGTTGGTTGTTGTAGTGGTTTAATATACAAATTTCTTCCTAATCCCCCAAAACTTACTATTTACGAGTCCTTTCTTTTATATAGATTTGGTTTGATTGTTCTGTCTGAAATTAACCGTTCAACCCACAAGAAAATCACATCATCTTTTGGTATCAGAGATTGGTTATTATCAAAGGTTTGACTATCTTACTTGCTTTCTTTGTTTAAGTGTTAAAGATCTTATTTTTCTTCTTTGAAAATCCTTATGATCTTGTGTGTGTTTGTTGTTTGTTCCTTTTACATCTGTCCTAGTAGTCTCTTGTGAACCATTGTGTTGTTTGGAATTAAAACAAAAACCTAGTTAGGGTTGAGTTCCATTTGTTAAGACAAAAAAAAAAAAAAAAAATTGAAAGTGCCAAAAATTGAAATTTTGAGACTTCTTGTTTAATCTTATTGAAATTGTTAGAGTTGAACTTGAATTGGGATTTTATTGAGTTGATTTGAATATTGTCCATCAATGTGAAAATCAAGGGAATTGAGTTTGTTAAATTCATTGAGAAATTGGTTCACAATTCCATTGCCCTCTAGGTGTTTGTTAAAAAGCCTCATTGATCATTTCTTTGGATTCCAAGTGAATTACTCGTTATATTGAATTGGTTGACCTTACTCTTTGAAACTCTAATTTCTTGACTCTTATTTGAATCACTTCAATTAACCGACTAAGTGCTTTGTTCGGAACAATTTGGTGCCTTTGCCTATGTGATTTGTCATTGCTTTTGAGGGTTCATTAAGAACTAGAGCGGAAAAAGGCTTTAGGAGTGAGGACCATTCAGAGAAAAGAAAAAGCCGAGTGAAAAAGTGACACACGAGTGGAATGTGAGGACAAGAAAGTTCAACTGTTTTTTTTCTTGATTGATCTTGGAAACAAATATGACACACGGAGCTTCACCATTTTCACAAGCTTCAAACATGGGAGAAGACAATGTTGCTCTCTCTACCATTTTGGAAAGAATTAAGACCATGTCCACAAACATGGGAGAAAGGATTGAGAATTTGACTGCAGACTTGGGAAACCTAAGAAGGGATGTCAATGCTCGGATAGACAACTTCGAAGTTAGGATGGACACCATGGAGACCCAACCTCCAATTCCACCAATGAGGAACCAAATACCTCAAAGAGGAAGGGGAATGGGGCATCAACAAAGAGCCAAACCAATGAGGAGGGATTATTATGAGCAACATGAGGAGGTTGAAAGTGTGAATGAAGAAGAGTACCATGTGGATGAAAGACCAAGGAGGCCAAGGAGA
>JAOXNR010053510.1:0-14115 GCA_028571225.1 Parsonsia alboflavescens
AGAACTTCAAGTTGTTCTTCATGGTCTAGCTTCAATACCAACCTTGCTACTTTCATCCTCAAACTTCCATGCTTAAACTTGAAATATTGATCTTCGGACAAGAACTCCCAATCATTATTAATATCATATTCAATCTCTGACAAGTCTTTCTTCATTCTTGATCTTCCAAACTTGTATTTGAAAAACAAGCTTTTGTACATAAACTCCATTATTCCATAAGCATCTTCATATGAGATCGTCCATGAATTATCCCATGCCATGTATGCTCCTTGATCTCCATCATAGGAAGGTTTGCGACCTTCCTTGTCTAGCTACCTGAGTCTTTTCTTGGGACCTTCCAGGATGGTTCTGATTGTGACTTCAGCCAGTCCATTTGCTCGGTTACAGGCTACATAGGTTAATCTCTGTTCAATATTCAAATTTTTATGGAAAGTCTTGAATGGGTCGGCTATGAATTGTCATCCATTGTTTGAAATAGTAGCTCGGGGAATCCCGATTTTGCATACAATATTTCTCCTTATGAAGGACTGGACTTTTGGTGGTGAGATTATTGCCATTAGCTCTGCTTCAACCCATTTGGTGAAGTATTCTACAGCCACAATCAGGAATGGAACACCCTCCACTCCTTTTGGGAAAGGTCCTAATATGTCGATACCCTAGATGTCAAATGGTACCAACGTGTTGATGGATTGATAACTTGTGGGTGGCACATGTGACTTGTTGCCATGCAACTGGCAACTCGTGCATTTTTGTATGATGCTTTCAATGTCTGAAACCATTGAAGGCCAATAATAACCTATTTTTAGTATCTTCTTTGCTACAGTTTTTGCTCCTATATGTGATCCGCATATTCCACTCTGTACCTCCTCAATGACATACTCTGCTTCTCTCTTGCTCAGGCATTTGAGTAATAGCCATGTGTATGACCTTCTATACACCACGTCGTTTTCTATCAGGACATTGCGAGGTGCCCATTTCTGCACTTGGCGAGCTTTTTTTGAATCTTGTGAAAGGTGGCCATCTTTAAGGATTTTACAGATTGGGTATATCCAGTCTGCCTAATCCTCTATAACCAAGTTCTCTTCTTGGTTTATGCTGGGAGAGTACAATTGTTCCCCCAATAGCTCAACTTTTGTCCTTGCTATCTCTCGATAGATTTTAAATAGTGCGTCTACTTCTACATTTTGCTCTCTAGGTATTTGCTCAATGAGGAAATGCTCAAGTTTCAATGTTATATCTCTTACTTGTTTGAGATATTTAATCTTGTTCTCTTCTCTAGCTTCGTATTCTCTAGCAACCTGGCTGGCTGTAACTTGTGAATTAGTTTTAGTGTACAATTTTTGCACTTTTAGAGCTCTTTAAAGTCTTAGACCTACTAAGAGAGCTTCATATTCAGATTCATTATTCGAGGTCGAGAAGTTGTACTTCACAGAGTAATTGATTCTCACTCCCTCAAGACTGATTAGAACAATTCTTGCACCTAAATTTTCCTCTTCTGTGGAACCATCTATGTATATGGTCTAGATATTAATTTCAGAAGTGCTTGTGAGCTCCAGTGGAACTCTAGTGCATTCTTCTACAAAGTCTGAGAGAGCTTGAGCTTTGATAGCTTTCCTTGGCTCAAATTCAATTTGATATCCCGAGAGCTCAAGTGACCATTTCATTGTCCTGCCTGATAGCTCGGGTTTTGCCAGAGCTTGTTTTAGTAGCAGATTGGTTAATACTCTTATCGAGTAAGCTTCAAAATAGGGCTTAAGCTTCCTTGAGCTAATAACAATCAGGTACAAGAATTTTTCGAGGTCTGAATATCTAATTTTAGGACCTCGAAGCAAATGGCTTACATAATAAATTGGAAATTGTAACCTGACCTTTCTACTAGTAGCACCGAGCTTACAACCTTCTCTATTACAGTTAAATACATCCAGATCTCCTCTCCCAACCTTGGGGAGACTAGTTGTGGGGGTTTCCCCAGAAAGTCTTTCAACTTGTCGAAAGCTGTCGGGCAATCTTTAGTCCACCGAAAATCTTTCGACTTCTTTAGGACGTCATAAAATTTCTCTCCTTTGTCGGCCATCTTGCTAATGAAATGTCCCAATGTTGCCATTTTTCCTATTAGACACTGGACCTCTTTAATGTTTCTAGAGGTTCCACGTCCAGTAGTGCTTTTATTTTATCAGGAATGGCATTAATGCCTCGTTCTGATATCATGAAGCCTAGGAATTTACCCGTCGAAACCCTGTAGGTACATTTCTCAGGGTTGAGCTTCATATGAGTAGCTTTTAACATCTAGAAATTCTCCCTAATATCTTCAATGAAGTCTTCAGAGGTCTTGGACTTAATCAGAATGCTATCCATATATTCCTTAATGTTTCTACCCAATTGGCTCTTGAAGACCTTGTGCATAGGTCCCTGGAATTCTACTCCCGCATTTGTTAGACCGAATGGCATCTTGGTGTAGGAGTAGGTCTAGACCTCTATGATGTATGAGATCTTTTCGATATCTTCTACTGCCATTGGAATTTGGTGGTACCCCTTGTAGGCATCTAGGAAACACAGCTATTGGTAACCAGCTATTGAGTGTACCATCTAATAGATGCTCGGAAGTGGGTATGAGTCCTTCTGGCAGTATTTATTTAGTGTGGTGAAATCCACACACATCCTCCATGTCCCTTCCTTCTTTGGCACAACCATTAGATTGGCCAGCCATTTTGGGTGCACTCCTTCTTTTGAAATTCCAACTTTAAGAAGAGCTTGGACATCTCGAGCTATGACTTCATTTCGCTCTAGGGTAAAGGTCCTCTTCCTTTGCTTCACCGTTTTGACACCTGGCTTGAGCCCAACCTTGTGCTCTGCTATTTTTCTATCAATTCCTTCAAGGTCAGTAGGTCGCCAGGCAAAGACTTTCATGGATACCTGAAAGGAATCGGCAAGCTAGAGGGCAACAATTCACCTATCTTGATCCCTTTCTTAGGGAATTCAAAATTGAGAAAAACTTTTTCTCTTTTACTAATCTCCTGGATTTTGAATTCATCATTCCCCCTTGGAAGGTCGATGACATCTTCCTACTTGGGTGCCACCGAGGTCTTTGTATTACCTTTAGCTAGGAAGCATTCTGCAGTTGACTTAAGGTCTCTCTCTAGTATGATCCAAGCTTCTCCAACCAGGATCTTCATGCAGTAGCACTACAAGGAGATACCTACTTTTAGGTCCATGACCCCTCCCCTTCCCAGAATTGCATTATAAGTTCTGGGTGCATCGACCATTAACTAGTCTATGATCTCAGTGACCCCCCTACCATCCACAAATCCTAGTTGGGACCAGTAGAATCCCCTCTGCTTAGGTCGTGCTTCCATTGAAGCTGGTCAAGGCAATGTTTGACTCCATCAGCGAGCTTTTGTCCGTCCCCATTTGATCGAATGCCTTTTTGTAGAAGACATTAATTGCTCTTCCGGTGTCTACCAATATCTTGAGTACCAAGAAGTCTATGGCATTTATCTCACTAACCTCCTTTCTATAGTGTTTATCTCACCGACCGGAGGTTGTTGGTTGTGTGCAGCTGTTGAAGGTGGATTTGTAGGACCTGTGTTCATGGCCAGGAACTCTTGTAAGTGGCCCTCCTTGACTAGCCTCTCAATTTCTCGCTTGAGGTTGAAGCAGTCCACTGTGAGATGACCATGGTCCTTGTGGTAGTGGCAAAATTTTGCTGAGTCTCTCTTGGTTAGAGGAGTTTTGAGAGGTCATGGCTGTTTTAGAGGAAACTTCTTTTCCATAACCACTAGTATCTTTGCTCATAAGATCATTAAGGGAGTTGTTACCAGGTTTGGAATGGTCTTCCTCTTCTTTTCTAAAGATCCTAATTTTGAATGAGGATCTTTCCTGTCTTTTTTTTATGACTGTGGGCTTTTTGGATGCTCCTTATTCTCTTTCTCAATGGTTGTTGCAAAACCAGGAATCTTCTTCTGGATTGCCATCTTTTCAGCCTTTATTAACTTCTCAAGAAGTGTTTGCAGCTCCTTAGTGGTCTTTACTGGCTCTTCCGCCAACCTATGGGCTACATACCCCCGTTGCAATCCTTACTTGAGGGTAGTGATGTAGATAGCATCGTTCTTCTAATTAATTTCCATAGCCTCATTGTTAAAACGACTGTAGTAACTTCTTGTGCTCTCACTGAACTTCTATTTGATATTGAACATATCGTTGATATCTTTTTCGCACCTTTTGCTGCTCTTATAGTTCTTTAGAAACAGCTCCTTTAACTAAGTCCAGCTAGAGATACTTGCCTTTGGAATTCCCTTGAACCAAGACTATGCTTTCTTGGTCAACGTGGCCCGAAAAGCTCAGCACTTGACGTGTCATGGTACTCAAACATTTCCATGTATGAAACATATTCATCTATTTGTTGTGATGGCTCCCCTGTGTTGTCATACTTCACCTCCACTTGTGGGGCTTTGAATCCTTTTGGCATTCGAGCAGTCCTGATGCTATGGACAAATGGTGAAGGCTCCGATAGGTCCACATTGCTCTTGATTTCCATTTTTCTCCTAATTGGCTGGGAGAGTCGCTCTCCTCAGTGGGTTTACGACTACCCCTCAAGTGTTGTTTCCTATCCTTTCGATCAGGTCTCGTTGAGGGGGTATCCTTCCTCCAAGAGGAGTTCTCAATGAGCTATCCTGCTCTTCAAAACTAGTTTCTTGTCTCAGACCTCATGATATGGCAACTCAGTTGCGTCGTTCCTAGGTCATAACCCCTTCCATTGCTCAGGGTTTCTCTGTGGTCAGCCACAGGTGGGACTCGCCCACCTTGTGATCTTTCCTATGCTTGACCCATCTCCCGACCTTCCTCATTGGGCCGGAGGTTGTTCTTTTCTTTTGAAGGGAGTTGTTGATTAGACTGTGTGCAGCCTCCTTGATCTCTAGGTGGTTTTGTCTTCCTCTGAGATGGCATAGGAGTACGTCCCGTTGACATGTAATCTTTTCTGCCTAAGATTCCATCTAGGATATCTACCATGAGTTCTAAGAGGTCGGCTGGAATGGACACCCGACTCCCCAATGATCTCTATGGTCTGGGGTTGTTGCCATTGTTGGTTTGGTTAGGGTGCCTCTATCCTCCCACTCCACGCTTGGGTGGAGGGTTCACTTGGACCCTTCGGGGAAGGCTTAGATAGTGACGGTCTCTACTGTTCTTGTTGATCAATTGGCCTTGGATTATTATTATTGTCCTCCATTAGGGATGAGCCTTCTGGAGTGCACAATAACCTTCTGTGCCTCTCTCCAGTGCACAATAGCGTTCTGCCGGGTGGCCTGCCATAATGTGGTGGCTGAAGAAGCATTGGTTGTGATTAAGTCATCACGATTCTTATTTATTTTGTTTTGTGCATAGGGAAGAAAGCTAGGCTTTAGCATGTCATTCCCATAGATGGTGCTAGAAGTGATGGATCTTTTAAGTAGCCACTGGTTCACCCTGAATTGTGATGCCATTTGTAACCGCAACCTAAGAAGAAAAGGATTAGGTCACCGTTGTGGGCTGCTACCCGGTGAATAGCTCTGATGCCTAAGTTGGTATTCTGAGATAGTAATCTTGAGTAAATTAGCTCAATTTTTTGTCTATTTTCTGTGGATTATGTGTGTTTCGATCACATATATCGAATAATGTAAGCTACCTCTTTGATCAGTGCTCTTTAATTACGTGACAGTAGGCAATCAGGATAACTGTGAGATTGTATCATAACCCGCTAATTGCTCCTAGAATCTTGGAGTTTCCTTAAGTTGAAATACCTTGCCATTCACGTCTCCGGTAGAGAGGTACAAGCTCACTAATGACCTTTAAACCAACTTCGTGACCTGCCCGTGGATGTTGAAGGTCTTGACTATCTCTTCTAGTAGGTCGTGACGAGTGAACATGGGCTCATTGAGTGTGTTAGGATTTGTGCGCAATTGGTCGCAACATGGAAGATGTATAAGACGTATTGGAACTCACTAGCTCGAAGGTCATAGTCCTGTGAGACGTCTCCAAAGCTCATTCTGGAGGTCAGTGACTTGGGAGGTCACTGCCCACCTTTCCTCTTGACTCTTGAGTATGACTTTCAGGTATTAGGGTTGGGACTTGAGCCGATTTGCATTGATTTATCCTCATCGTGCCCGTTTCTCCCATCATATATATAAATATAAATATATATATATATATATTATTTTTCATTTTATATTTTATCTCCGACAAGAAAATTGCATTTCCTTAATTTTCCCTTATATCCTATATACCCCGATTCTTTACCCTTTTTTTTTAAAAAAAAAAAATTATATTATAATACTATTAATTGTACACCACTTTTTTTTATTAAGATTATTTTCATTATTGATGGAACTCAGAAACGATCTCCGGGCCATCCTAAATTGTGATGGAGTTTGCAATCGCAACTTGAAAGGGAAAATTATTAGATCACCGTTATGGGTTGTCGCCTTTTGGATAGCTCTGATGCCTAAGTCGGTATTCTGAGAGAATAATCTTTTCATAGATTGGCTCAATCTGTCTGTGAACAGTGTGTGATTCGATCATATATATCGAACAATATGTTACCTTGTTTGATTGTGACTCTTCTATTACTTGACAATAAGCAATTAGAAAAATTGTCAGATCATATCGTTTCCTGCCAATTGCTCCTAGAATCATGGTGTTTCCCTAAGTTGGGATACCTTGCCCTGCACGCCTCTGGTTGAGAGCTACAAGCTCGTTAACGACCTTTAAACCAACTTCACAACCTACTTGTGAATGTCAAAGGTCTCTACTATGCAATTTAGAAGGTCGTGATGAGTGATTTACAAGTTCATAGAGTATGCTAAGAGTCGTAGATATTTTGTCATGGCATGGAAGATGTATGAGATGGATTGGAGCTCACCATGTCGATGGTCATGGTTTGGTAATACCTCTCCTAAGCTCATTTTAAGGTCAGTGACCTGGGAGGTCAGCGGGTATAGGTCACTGCCCACCTTTCCTCTTGACTTGTGATTTGAACTTTTAGGTTTTCGGGTTGAGACTTGGGTTGGTTCATCTGGGTCATACCCGTTTCTCCCATCAATTATGATCTTAGTTTTCAATTTTATTAATTTTTAATTAATATAACAAAAGCCATAACAATATACTTGAATAAAAACTAATTAAAATAACACGAATGTATAAACTTGTAAAATTGTTAAATTTTTTGGATAAAAATTTATTTATACAATCTCTTTATATATGTTGTTCTGTTATTGAAACTGAAGTGTTATTTATTTATTTATATATTTTATTTACATAATATTGAAATAGAAAAATATGGATGCAACTAAATCAAACCAAATCGTATGCAAATCGAACCAACAATTTGAGGGTCTAAATGGTTTGGTTTTAGTTTCATTTTTTTCAAACTGAAATAATTGATTTGGCTTGAAAAGTTTTCAAAACCTAACCAAACCAAATAGTAAACTCCCATAATACTCCCTCTAAACTAATGTAAATGCTCTATTTTCATTTAGCATTGTTTGGAATTTTATATCTTATTTTTATTATGAAGTTTCATTATTTATATCTAATTATATAAATGAGAACGTTAGTGATGGGAGAAATGGGTACGACCTGATGAACAGACCCAAGCTCCAAGCCCCGATCCGAATACCTAAAAGTCTAAATCACAAGTCAAGAGGAAAGATGGGCAGCAACCTCTTTCCACCGACCTCCTAGGTCACCGATCTTAAAATGAGCTTAGGAGAAGTCTCACCGGACCTCGACCTTCGACCCGGAGAGCTCTAATCCATCTCATACATCTTCCATGGCATGAATAAATGTCTACAACTCTTAACACACTCTATGAACCTATAATCACTCATCGCAACCTTCTAAATGGGACAATCAAGATCTTCAGTGTTCACATGAAGGTCGTGAAGTTGGATTAATGGTCGTTAACAAGCTTGCAGCTCTTGAACAGAGACATGTAAGGTAAGGTATCCCAACTTAGGGAAACTCCACAATTCTAGGAGCAATAGCCGGGATACGATATCATTGCACAATTATCCTAATTGGCTACTTTCACGTAATTGAAGGGTCATGATCGACAAGTTAACCTATCATTTAATATATATTATCGCATCACACACTGTTCACAGATGGATTAAACTAAATTACTCAAAGATTACTCTCTCAAAATACTAACTTAGGAATCAAAACTTGCCTCAGGGCGACAGCCCACTCCGATGATCCAATCTTCCTTTTCAGGTTGCGATTGCAGACGTCATCACAGTTCAGAATGACTCGGAGATTGTTCCCGAGCTTCATCACTTCTAGCGCCGTTTGTGGGAAAGACATTCTAAGACTAGCTTTCTTTCATGTACATAAAACCAAAACAAACAAGGATTATGATGACTCGATCACAACTAACATGCATTCAGCCGCCATGCCATGGCAGGCCGCCTAGTAGGACACAATTGCGCACTGGAGAAGCAGTGCTGGAAGACCCCAATCCCAATGGAGGACAATAAAAACAGTCCCGGGCCATCCCATCAGCAAGAACAATTGAGGCCGACACGATCTGGGCTGTCCCGAAGTATCATGGTGAACCACCAACCTATGCATGAAATTAGAGATCGGGAATACCTTAATTAGAATGATAATAGCGAAACTCCACACCACAGAGATCAGGGGCAAATCGGGTGTCCATCCTGGTGGACTTCTTGGAATGCATGGTGGCTGCCTTAGAAGATATTTCGGGTAGAAGAGATTACATGCCAATGGGGAGCACTTTTGCTGGGAACTACCCCGAGATCAAGGGGCTTGCACATAGCCTGGTCAACCCCCTATATTCAGAAACAAGGAATGACCTCAGACCCAATGTGGAAGGTAGGAAGACAGGTCGAGCCTAGGAAAGATCACACGATGAAAGAGTCCCATCCGCGGTCGACCTGAGAGAAACCCTATGTAATGGAAGGGGTTATCTTGAGAGCCAGACTCAACCAAGGCCCCATATCACGAGGACAACAACAACAAAAAAATCCTGACAAGCATTGGAGCTCGCTGAGAACTCCTCCTACAAGAAGGATACCATCTTGACATAGCCTGATAGAAAGGACAAGCAGCAATGCTCAGGGGTAGCCCCGAATCCCCTAAAGAGAGCTACTCTCCCAACAAATCAATAGAAGAATGGGAACCAGGAGATACAAAGCAGTGTGGATCTATCGAAGACCACACCATTTGTCCACTGGATCAGGACTGCTCGAATGCCACCAAGATTCAAACCACCGTAAGTGGAGGCACGACAGCACAGAGGAGCCTCTACATCACATAGATGAATATGTTTCCTACATGGAAATGTTTTAGTACCCCGATCATGTCAAATGCCGAGCTTTCCTGTCCATGTTGACCAAGCAAGTGCAGTCCTAGTTCAAAGGATTCCAGAAGCAAGTATCTCGAGCTAGACATAACTGAAGGAGCTGTTTCTAAAGAACTATCAAAGCAGCAAAAGTTGTAGCGAATGTCTTGTACAAAAGGGCATTTGACCAAATAGGGATAGACAGTCTGACACTATCTTGACCAATTTTAATGGCAGCACGACCTATGTACAGAGGATTCAACGAGTTCCAATTGTGGTCTATGTGGATGGTAGAGCGGTCACAGAGGTCATGGACTGGTTAATGGTTGATGCACCGAGAACTTACAATGCAATTCTTGGAAGGGGAGGAGTCATGGACCTGAAAGCAGAGACCTCTTTGCTGAGCTACTGCATGAGGATCCAGGTTGGAGAAACTTGGGTTATCCTAGAAGGAGACAAACAGATAACCGTAGAATGCTACCTCCCTGATGGGGATGTTGAGACCTCAGCAATGTCCGAGCAGGAGGATTTCATCTACCTTCTTAAAGGGAATGATGAGTTTAGAATCCAAGCTGCTAGCAAGGGAGAAAAAAAGTTTTTCTCAACTCGGAATTCCTTGAAAAAAAGGGATAAAGATAAGCGAACTCTTGAATTCCGAGATTAAATGAAAGCTTGTTGACTCAATTTAGGAATACCTGAAATTCTTCGCCTAGCGACCTACCGACCTCGAAGTAGAGCACAAGGTCAGGGCTTAGACCAGGAGTCAAACCGGTAAAGCTAAAGAAAATAACTTTTGCTCCAGAACGAAGTGAAGTCATAGCTCTAGAAGTCCAAGCTCTTCTCAACAATGGAATTTTCAAAGAGGTTGTGTACCTAGAATGGCTTGCCAATCCAGCGGTTGTGCCAAAAAAAGGAAGGAACATGGAGGATGTGTATGAATTTCACCACACTGAATAAATATTGTCAGAAAGACTCATACCCACCCCCGAGCATCAATTAGATGGTAGACATAATAGTTGGCTACCAATGGCTATGTTTTTTGGATGCCTACAATGGGTACCATCAAATTCCAATGACGCTAGAAGACATGGAGAAGACCTCATTCATTATAGAAGTCAAGACATACTGTTATACTAAAATGCCATTTAGCTTAAAGAATGTAATGACAGCATTTCAACAAGCCATCCACAAAGTCTTCAAGAAATAGCTTGGGAGGAACACTGAGGTCTTTGTAGACGACATTGTAATCAAGTCCAAAATCTCAGATGGCTTCATCGAAGATATAAAGGAGACTTTCCAGACATTGAAAGCTACTCACATGAAGCTCAACCTTGAAAAGTGTGCCTTTGGGGTTTTGGTAAGGAAATTCTTGGGTTTCATGATATCAGAATGAGGTATTGATGCCAACCTTGATAAAATAAAAGCACTTTTGGACATGGAACCTCCAAGGATCATCAAGGAAGTTTAGAGTTTAATAGGTAAAATGGGAGCTTTGGGACGCTCCATCAGCAAGATGGCTGACAAAGGAGAAAGGTTTTATGGTGTCCTAAAAAAGCTCAAAGATTTCCAGTGGATAGAGGATTATCAGATAGGTTTTGGAAGATTGAAGGAATTTATGGAAAAATCCCCATAACTTGTCTCCCTAAGGTAGGGAGAGGAAATTTTGATGTACTTAACTGCAACAGCGAAGACAGTTAACTCGGTGCTACTAGTAGAAAGGTTAGGTTTACAATCTCCAGTATATTATGTAAGCCGTTTGCTACAAGGACCTGTAATTAGATATTTAAACATTGAAAATTTCCTGGACTTGATTGTTATTACTTCAAGGAATCTTAAGAACTATTTTGAAGCCTACCCAATAAGAGTATTAACCAATCTGACACTAAAATAACCTATGGCGAAACTCAAGTTATCGGATAGGACAATGAAGCCGTCGCTCGAACTCTCATTATACTAGATTGAATTTAAGTCAAGGAAAGCTATCAAAGCTGAAGCTCTCTCAAACTTTGTAGAAGAATGCACAAGAGTTCCACTGGAGCTTGCAAGCACTTGTGAAATTAATATCTGGACCATGTACATAGATGGTTCCACTGAAAAGGAAAATTCAGGTGTGGGAATTGTATAGATTAGCCCTGAGGAAGTGAGAATCCCTTACTCTGTGTAGTACAACTTCCCAACCTCGAATAATGAATCTGAATATGAAGCTCTCTTAGCAAGTCTAATGCTTATAAGAGCCCTCAAAGTGCAAAAATTTCATGCCAAAACTAATTCACAAGTTATAGCCAGCCAGGTCATCGGAGAATACGAAGCTAGGGAAGAAAATATGATTAAATATCTCGAACGAGTAAGATATATAACATCAAAACTTGAGTATTTCCTGATTGAGAAAATACCTAGAGAGCAAAAATCAAAACCAGACACACTATCTAAAGTGTATCGAGAGCTTGCGCGGACAAAAGCCGAGCTATTGGTGGACTAGTTATACTTTCCCAACATAAACCAAGAAGAGAACTTGGTTATAGAGGATCGGGCAGACTGGAGATACCCAATCTACAAATTCCATAAAGATGGCAACCATCCATAAGATGAGAAAAAAGTGACCCAAATACGAAAATGGGCACCTAGTTTGTCCTAATAAGAGCTGACGAGGTGTACAAGAGGTCGTATAGATGGCCATTACTAAAATGCCTGAGCAAGGGAGAATGAGAGTACGTCATTGAAGAGGTGCATAGTGGAATATGTGGATCACTCGTAGTAGAAAAACAGTAGCAAAGAAGATACTAAGAACGAGTTATTACTGGTTTTCGATTATTTCAGATATTGAAAAGATCATACAAAATGCATGAGCTGCCAATTGCATGGAAATAGGTCACATTAACTCCAGCAAAGTATATATCCATAAAGCAAATCGGTGCCATTCGACATTTGCGGTATCGACACATTAGGACCTTTCCCAAAAGGAGTGGGGATTGTCCAATTCCTAGTTATGGCCGTAGAATACTTAATCAGATGGATTGAAGCAGAACCAATGGCAATAATTTATTCGCCAAAGGTACAATCCTTCGTATGGAAAAATATTGTATGCAGATTCAGGGTTCCCCGAGCTATCATCACAAACAATGGAAGGTAATTTAGAGCAGACCCATTCAATACTTTCTGTGAAAACTTAAATATAGAACGGAGGTTGACCTTCGTAGCCCATCCTCAAGCGAACGGACTGACTGAGGTCACAAACAGAACAATTCTGGAAGGTCTCAAGAAAAAGCTTACTGAGCTTGAGAAGGAAGCTCATAAACCTTCCTGGCTAGAAGTAATTCCATGCATCCTATGGACATACATAACCACACCTAGGAAAGCTACTGGAGAAACACCATTTAGCATATGTTTTGGTGCAGAAGCTGTAATGCCAGTAGATTTCGGAATGAAGTCCTTAAGATTGATTGAATATGATTCAGTCTTAAATGAGAGGGAGATAAGTTCAAACCTCAACCTCCTGGAAGAAGTCAGATATGAAGCCATGGAAGAGAAAACTTTCCGGAGATTTCTATACACTACTTGATTTATAGACATGACAAAAGATTTCCATACACCATGTAAACAAATATGGGGATAGGGGATCACCTTGGCCTATCCCTGTAGATGGAACAAAGCTTAATATTTTCACCCTATTCAATAGAAGAGAGAAGCTGGTAGCTGTAATCCCTTTTATGATTAATTTTGTCATCTAATTAGAAAAACCACTCTTTGATATAACTTTCTTCAAAAAACCCTTTATCAACTTGATCGTATGCTTTCTCTAAATCTAGTTTGACCACAATCCATCCTTTCTTCCCCTTATTTAGTTTCATCGAGTGAAGTAACTCTTCAACAATAATGATGTTATTGGATGCTTGACGACCAAGGATAAAACATCTTTGATTCACTACTATGAGCTTGTTTATTACTAGTTTTTACCTAGTTACAATAACTTTAGTGACAATCTTCATCACAACGTTGCAACGTGCAATAGGCTGAAGATGTGATACCTCCTTAAAAGAATGCTTCTTTGGTATCAAAGTTATTAATGACTCATTCATCTCCTTAGGTATGATTTGACTTGCTCAAACCTTATGAATAAAATGAAACACTAAAGATAACATGCTAGAATTTATGAAAGAAGGCAGGGATAAAGACTAGTAGCTTTATATGGTCCTATTTGAAATATCGCTTCTCGAACTTCCATAGCCTCTATCGACTTTTTAACCTCAACCAACTCAAATGCAATTGATGGAGCTTGGAAACTTTCTCCGAGTCACCCCGAACTTTGATGACTCTTATAAATAGAACTAGAAAGGGAAAAATTAGATCACTGGAATAGGTTGTCACCCTGAGGATAACTTTGATGCCTAAGTAAGTATTTCGAGAGAGTAATCTTTTAGTAAATTAGGACAATTTGTCCTTGAACAGTGTGTGATTCGATAATATACACCTAATAATAGGTTACCTTGCTGATCGTAACTCTTTGATTACATGAAAGTAGGCAATTAGGATAATTGTGGGATCATATCCCAATAATTGTTGCTAGAATTGTGAAGTTTCTCTAAGTTGGGATACCTTGCCATGCACGTCTTTGGTCGAGGCAACAAGCTCGTCAACTACCTTTAAATGAACTTCGCAACCTACCTTGAATTTCGAAGGTCTTGACTATCAAATTTTGAAGGTTGCGTTGGGATTTATGCCCAAAAAGACTACCAATTTTCTGTAATTTATTTATTTAATAAAATTGAGGTGTTGTTTGAATC
>JAOXNR010053511.1:0-14114 GCA_028571225.1 Parsonsia alboflavescens
TTTATTGACTAAAATATTATTTTTCAATTTTTCCAAAGATTACCTATACCTCTTATATTCGAAATTAAAAGCTTCTTCATATTGACTGATTGGAGGATGAGCTACGTTGATACTGAAGTCTTGTAAACACATTTGAGGGAGTAATTTCTTTCTTTTTTTTAAACTGGGTTTGGGGGTGTTGATTGAGCTTCACTCATTGCTGAAATATCCATATGTAGATATAATCCCTGTGTATCAGCAACGTACGCCATGTGCATGTCTATCCAAATTAGATGAATAGCATCTTGATCAGTAGTAGAATCCCCCGATATTCGTGATTGAGTTGTAACCTATTTCGGTGCAATAGCTGCTGCGGCAGCCAAAGTTCCCCTTTCTTGATGAATTCCCTAATTTATTAACATGCTCTCTTGAAGCCTTACCCTCTGTATCTTGCTCTATTTCCCTGCTTTCCCCAACTTGTGATGCAGCCTTGCTCGATCTATACTTTTCTTCCAGAGCCAGTTCAACCAACTTTTCCTGCTCCTTATTTTCTTTCTATAAGTTGTTCCCATGCCCAGATTTCTCAATAATTCCCTCATCATCAGTAGTAACTTTTTGGTTCTGCATCTCCATTGCCTACTTCAGGACCGAGTCCTTCGTGTCTGTATCCTTAATTTTCCCAACCTGTAAATTTTTCACCTTTGGGTTTTGCCTAACCATAGGATTAGCAGCTGGTTTGCTCTAATATTCAATGTTCTTGGGAATGCCCAATTTTCATGTAGTAAGAACAATATTGCAATGTATGTTCATACTTTATCGATTATGAAAAGCCTGAATCCTCCTGATGAATCCATATTCTGTGCGGCAAGGTGTTCAACAAATCTAGCTCGACACACACTCTTGTAGTGCTTGGCCGCAACATGTTAACAATAGGAACATCGACTTTTAAAGGTTTCCCTATAATTGATGCAAATGAGTGCAGAATTTCTTTAATGAAAAAGTGAATGGAAAGATCTGGGAAGGAAATAAATGTTGGAATATTGGACGGTTCCTCCGTCACATGAAATTGTGGAGTCTATTTAAGATCCTGCATTGGAACACCATTGAGCATCCAGACGCCCTTAAGCCATAGCCTACAGTAGTTTTCCTCATGTGTTACTTGAATTAATACATGTCTTGCATCAATCTGCCCAATTGTGCAATCTCCCTTTAGTCCAATTTTTTTTATTGATTTCCTAACCGTATCCTGGAGAAGGCTTTTCAAATCCTCAAGCTCGAATTTTCTCTCTCTAGAGTCCAACCCTAAACTACCTTCTTCCTCACGCAACATGGCGGCTGCGCTGCTGCCACTGGATGATCAACCACTGGCAGATCCATCTCCATGGAAAACGAAGTCCTTTTCATTCCTCTTCACACAGCCCGCATAACAGAAGACAAATTTTCAAATCGAATCACCTCAAACATACAAAGGAGAACCTACATTCTTCTTTTCTAGAGAGGGAATTGATCATCTCTCAATCCCATTCAGGCTCGCATTGGTAGGGAAATTTTTGTTTGGGAAACAAGTTCAAACTATTGGTTTAATAGGAACCTGCACAATTGGTCTAGTCGATGCTTGCCATGTTCTAATCTGCCTCAACCACAAAGAAGACTACTACAGATTGTGAATCAAGGGAGTATGGCCTTTGAATGGTGTTCCGATGCGAATTCTAAAGTGGTCGCTCCAGTTCCACGTCAAAGAGGAGCCCTTGGTTGTTCCGGCTAGGATCTCTTTTCTAGATTTACGTCTCCATCTTAATCGAAAGGAAGTCCTCTATTCCTTTACCTTTGTGATTGGCAAACCATTGAAGATAGGCACCTCGACAGCCAGACTGCAAGAGTTTACTTGGATCTCGACTTGTTGAAAACTCCTCCGCAAAGGCTCTGGATTCACCAAGCCGAATCTGGATTATGGCAGAACATCTCCTATGAACATTCTACTCGTTATTGTGGCTTTTGTCAGAAGATTGGTCACTGATGTAGGGGAAATCCCACATCGGACAACCAAGAGGATATTCTACTACTTATAAGGCTGTGGGTTCCCTTCCCCTAGTAAGCCGGTTTTCTAGGGGTGAGTTCTCCCACTCCCCGAACGTTGACTAAGGGTCTGCCTTTACCCTTTGTCAATTGGTATTAGAGCCACCTCTTGGGCCTGACAAGTGATGGTGTCCGTACTGGGCTATTATGGGGCAGTACCAGTGGGATCTTCTAGGTGTATTAACCCCTCAATGAGGAAAATCCCACATCGGACAACCAAGAGGATATTCTGCGACTTATAAGGCTGTGGATTCCCTTCCGCTAGTAAGCTAGTTTTCTAGGGGTGAGTTCTCCCACTCCCCGAACGTCGACTAAGGGTTTGCCTAAAAAAAAAAAACAACAGTAGATGATGAAGTTTTCAAGAAACTTCAATGAAGTAGCCGAAAATAGAGAACACAAGACAATTGAGAATTTTCTATATATTCAATCTACTGAAGCTATTCAAGAAAAACACCATTAAATAAAGGAGCTTGCGTTAACCTATCTTTCAAAGCTTCAAAGTCACTTTGGTCTTCTACTGTTCATACAAACCATGAGTCCCTCAATAAGTCTGTTAGTGGTGCGATGATTTTACCAAAATCAAGGACAAACAAGCGATGATTTTACCAAAATCAAGGACAAACAACAGATAAAATCCTACCAGTGCAAGGAAAAACCAAAACTGTGTAATTGATGTTGGAATCGGCCACTCGAGAATTGCAGCCACCTTTGAATCATCTGGCAAGATTCCTTCGTCTGTCACAACATACCCGAGGAAGACCAGCCCATGCACCATCCATACACACTTTGACGGATTAGCAAACCACTGATGTTGCCGAAGTGTGTCCAATACCTTCTTGGCATGCTTGATGTGCTCCTTTGAAGTGCGGCTATAGATCAGAATGTCATCGAAGTATATGACGACGAAGTCATTTATAATTGGCCGCAAAACCTGATGCATTACATGCATAAATGTGCTAGGGGCATTGGACAGCCCAAACGGCATCACTGTCCACTCAAACAACCCATCCTTCATCTTGAACGCAGTCTTCCATTTATCCCCCGGACGAAGACGAATTTGATGGTATCCGCTCTTTAAGTCCACCTTCGAAAACTTTTGCCCCACTCAACTGATCCCGTATGTCGTCAAGGCGTGGAATGGGAAAACGGTACTTTACCAAGATTTGATTGACCCCCCAGCAAAGCCGGTACCACACAAGGACTAACACTTTCTCGAACCAAGCTCTTGTCCAATAACTCTTGCACCTGTTTCTTCAACTCCACACTTTGTTCTGATGACATTCTGTAGTGAGCTTTGTTCAGCAATGGAGCTCTTGGTACAAGATCGATCTGATGTTGCACATCTTAGAAGGTCGGAAGTCTTTCTTGTAAATCTGCTGGAAGAACATCCTTGTAATTGTCCAATGTCGGCTTAATAGCATCCGAAACATCCCCACCACTATCTGCCGAAGCCAAGCAATGTGTGACCAACGAAAAACAAACATCTTGTTCCCGAACTAACTCCTCAAATTCTACACTAGGCACACAAAGGACTGTTTTCTTCTCCAATACATTGTTTTCCCGCAACGGCTTCAATACCTAACGTTTACCTCCTGTTCCAATGGTATATGTGTGATCATGCCCATCATAGATGACATTGTTATCAAACAGCCATGGTCATCCAAGAATCAAGTGTGACGCTTCCATTGGTATGACATCAACCCAAATCGTTACTGAATAATTTGGATCGATGCTTATCTGCACTTTGCACCGTCAATCTACTCGAACTTCATTGGCATGGCTCACCTAACCAAATCGGTAAGGGTGAGGGTGCGGCTCCGTAGTAAGTCCTAACTTTGTCACTGCTTCCTCGGATATGACATTCTCCCAACTATTGGAGTCTATGATCACTCAACAACTCTTGCCTCCAATCGTGCAACGCGTTGTGAAGATATCCCTTCTTCGTCAATCCTCATCACTCTTTAGCGCCAAACAAATTCGCCTCATTACTAAACTCTCCCCTTGCACATCCTCAGGGTTGACAACTTCCAGCTCCCCTTCGGTGTAATGTTGGTCGAACCACAAAGCCGGATCACTCTTTTCATGTGTATCTCCCATATACAGCTGAGATCTTAACGTCGGACATTCATTGGCATAGTACCCCATTTCTTGGCATTTATGGCACCGAATGGAGGCCTTGTTTGAGGGAGGCCAGGTCACTGGAATGCCAACTCTTGCCGAAGGTGGTGTGGCTATAGAAGCCACCCTTGGTATCGTTGCTACACTTGATGAGGGCTGTGTGGTCCGAGACGAACCAGTTGGAAGCTGCTGTCTATTCAAAGTTTTCTCCAAGGCTTTGGCCTTCAATTGAGCATCTGTCATGCTCAAATTAGTATAAGCTTGAAGTGCATCACGCAATGGCAACCTCAAAAAATGTATGTATCTCGCGACCAGCTGTTCCTCCGTTTCTCGCAATTGATTTTGAGAAACAAGGTTATCGAATTACAAGGTGTAGTCGTCCATCCTTTTCGCTCCTTAAATTGAAGCCTGCAATTCTCCGTAAGGTGTTTGTCAATAATTCAAAGGTAAGAATTCTCGACTCATCTCCCGTCGCAGCACGTACCAGGTTTCAATCCGAGGTAGCCCATCTTGATATCTCTGATATTTGTTAGGTTGCCACCATGCCGCCGCCCTACTCTTGAACCTCAAAGCTATAAACGCGGCTTGTTTCTCCAGTGGGACTTCTTTGATGCGCAACAAATCATCCACCATTGTCGAACAATCAAGAAATTCGTCCGAGCTCAAACTTCCGGTGAACTTTGGAATTTCTAACTTGAACCCTTCATCCCATCGGTTCTGTCTGTAGCGCACAACTTCATAATTCCGCCTTTGATTGTGAAAAGGTATCTGAAAATACCTTTGTGCCTGATATGGCTCCTCCTCAAACGGTATTAGCTCACCCTCTTCTTCCGCCTGAAATTCCTGTTGCCCCAAGGGCACAGCTGGTTCGGGTTCCTCTGGCTGTCTTGGTGGAGTGGCAGGTTGATGGGGATTTGGCACGGCTAGCTGTTGAGGTGGCGACACTGGATTCGCTTTCATGGTTGCGAACTGTGCCATCATCTGCTGCATGAATTGCCTTCTCTCCTCACGCTCTTCCTCTTGCCGCCTCCTAGTTTCGTCCTATCGCAACTTTCGGTCTTCCCTTTCTTCTTCCAACCGTTGCAACAGATTGGAAACAATAGGGTTAAGATCGTTGTTATCACTACTAGACATGTTGTCTGGTTGTTGGCGGGTGGATTAGGGTTTGATGGACTGAAACATTGTCTCTAATACAATTGACGAAGATGTAATTAGAATTGCACTTTGTCTTCGATATCAAAAAAAAAAAAAAACAATAGTAGAATTTTCGTCGTTATGCGATTATAATCACCGATGATGAAGCTTTCAAGAAACTTCAATGAAGTAGCCGAAAATAAAGAACACAAGACAATTGAGAATTTTCTATATATTCAATCTACTGAAAGCTGTTCAAGAAAAACACCATTAAATAGACCTCCATGAATGCTAAACCGAATCGGAAACGGAATGCTAAACTTAATAGGAAATGGAACGCTAAATCTAATCGGAAACAGAAATTAAAAAAAAAAAAAGCACAACTACCAAAAATACGAAAATACCCCTAAACCTAAAAATATTTTAGAAAACAGTAAAAGGACCGAAAAGCTCTCAAGGCCCCATGTCCGAGGCCCCCTTATTTCCAAGCCATATCTCTAATCCTTGCTGAACGCCTAGGCACTTGTGGCTCTATTTTCTTGGTCAGTTCAGCCTGCTCTTGCTCACATTGACTTGCACCTTCCGCTTCTGCATCAGAGATACTAGGAGCCTAAAGTGCCTTCGAAGCTTTGATAGATAGGCTAACGCAAGCTCCTTTATTGCAATTCCAAATTTCAAAACCAAGAGACATACTTATTGATGTTTGAAATCTTGTCAATAAGTCTGTCTAATACCTTCTTGAGGAACTCCATGTGCTTCTCTGAAGTGCAGCTATAGATCAGAATGTCATCGAAGTATACGACGATGAAGTCATTAATAAATGGCCGCAAAACTTGATGCATTACACACATAAATGTGCTGGGGGCATTGGACAGCCCAAACGGCATCACTGTCCACTCAAACAACCCATCCTTCATCTTGAATGCCGTCTTCCATTCATCCCCCGGACGAAGACGAATTTGATGGTATCCGCTCTTTAAGTCCACCTTCGAAAACACTTTTGCTCCACTCAATTGATCCAGCATGTCATCAAGGCTTGGAATGGGAAAATGGTATTTTACCGTGATTTGATTGACTGCCCTGCTGTCCACACACATGTGCCATGACCTTTCTTTGGCACTAGCAAAGTCGGTACCACACAACCAAGAGGATATTCTGCGACTTATGAGGCTGTGGGTTCCCTTCCCCTAGTAAGCTGGTTTTCTAGGGGTGAGTTCTCCCACTCCCTGAACGTCGACTGAGGGTCTGCCTTTACCCTTCTTCAATCACACGCGAGAGAAATGTCATGTTAAGAACCCTAGTTTGAAATCGGTGAAAGAGACAAACCCAGGGAAAGCTGTTAACAGACCGAAGCCAAATCTAACATCTTGAGAGCCAATGGTGAAGAATTTAACTGTATGGAAAATTAGAGATGTTGCCGCTGATAGTCCTATTGCGGGCTTTGCTTGGGGAGTTTAAGCACCTATAGGAACGAACATTATAGGATAGGAGACTATGAGTCCAGCCATTAAGAATGTTCGTGACTTACCTATTGCTGTGGTTGATCACGCAGAACAGAATATTTCGGCAGATCGAGTTCACTCTGATCAGCCTATAGGAACGAACATTATAGGACAAGAGACTGTGAGTCCAACCTTTGAGAATGTCAGTGACTTACCTATTGTTGTGGTTGATCAAGTAGAATAGAATATTTCAACTAATCGGGTTCATTTTGATCAAGTGGAGACCAGAGCTTTTTCTGATAAAGCAGAGGCAGCAGTTGAGAATATTGGTGATCAAGTTGTTCATGCAGAAAAGAACTTATCAGAGGATCGAGCTCAGGAGGAAGCTGAAGGCTTTTGTGTTGTAGAGCTGCAACCAGTAACAGATTCTGTCATAGAAACCCCGAATATCAATCCAATGAGTACAGACACCCATTTACCATTTGTCGTTGCTCCCCAAGGACTCCATCTAGAAGTTGCCTTAGCAGATGGGGTGCAATCAGCCCCTCCAAATACTGGGAAGAAGAAGAAGACTGCTCCACCTTCAACTATAGTAACAAGGTCCCAAGCTTGTTGCAGTGCTTCTTCAAAGTCAATCAATATAAAGGTACTGATCTGGAATATCAGAGGAATTGGGAACCAAGCCTCTGCAGATAAGTTATGTAATCATATATCAATCTATAAGCCAATGATGGTATCAATTTTGGAGCCTATGATTAACACTTCCAAAATTTCCTCTTATGCTTTTAAATTGAAAATGCCACATTGTCACTCTAATGTTAATGGGAAGATATGGCTGTTCTAGATAGTAGCCATTACAGTGAATGTGATAAGTGATATGAGTCAAGTGCTTTCTTGTTTTGTGGAAAATTTCATGGGTTTAGAGTCTTCTTGTGTTTTTTCATTCGTATATGCAACTTGTGACTATCTCATTAGAAGGGAATTGTGGTATGTGATGAATGAGAAAAGCCTTTAAGTGGCTGGACATTGGTTGATTGGGGGAGATTTCAATGTAGTGAGAAGTCTGGATGAGAGTCTAGGCTCTTCACCAGCTTCTTGCCCGAGGGAGTTCAATGATAGTATAGAGTCTTGTGGTTTATTGGATTATTGGTGAGAGTCTAGGCTCCTCACCAGCATCTCGCCCCTGAAATCTTTATGTCTGAGCCACATTTTCTGGAATCGGAAAATCCTCTAACCTTGAGTTCCAGCCATTTCAGTTGAGATGAAAAAAGGGCTATGATTTGAGGGAACTCGAGGGAGGTGCTCCACTGAAGTGTTGTGAAAAGTATTTTGCCAACTATCATTCACCAAGACTCTATCCAATCTTCTCCAAAGAGGAGGATATGTAGATCTATACCATACTGCCTACAAAAGGTAAGTCTAATAATCTATAATGCTCCACATTGTCATTGAATTCCCTTATTGGCCTAAGTGTCGGAGGAGACCCTAGACTTTCATCAAGACTTCGAACCGCATTAAAATCCCCACCCAACAACCATGGATAAGTAACCAATGTCGAGACCTCTGCCATCTCCTTCCATGTCAACCGACGAGAAATATAATCATAGGCTGCATAAACAAAAGACATCGTAGAAAGTTCCTCCGAACCCATGTATTTCTCCAATGAACAAGACATCATTTGGTTCGAATCCCTTATTACATTTACCAATAAATCAAAACTCCAGAACAACGAAATTTTCCCATTTGAATTAGAGCAATAATGGCTCATCTTGAGTTTAAATGCAAAAGAAGTAATCCTTGCAGAACTAACCATAGGCTCTAAAATAGCAATTATCAATGGTTTATTGACTAAAATATTATTTTTCAATTTTTCCAAAGATTACCTATACCTCTTATATTCGAAATTAAAAGCTTCTTTATATTGATTGATTGGAGGATGAGCAACGCTGATACTGAAGTCTTGTAACCACATTTGAGGGAGTAATTTCTTTCTTTTTTTAAAACTGGGTTTGGGGGTGTTGATTGAGATTCACTCATTGCTGGAATATCCATATGCAGATTTAATCCCTCTGTATCAGCAACATACTCCACGTGCATGTCTGTCCGAATTGGATTAATAGCATCTTGATCAGTAGTAGAATCCCCCGATATTCGTGATTGAGCTGTAACCTATTTTTGTGTAGTAGCTGTTGCTGCAGCCAAAGTTCCCTTTCCTGATGAATTTCTTGATTTATTAACATGCTCTCTTGAAGGCTTACCCTTTGTATCTTGCTCTGTTTCCCCACTTTCCTCAACTTGCTATGCAACCTTGCCCGATCTAGAATTTTCTTCTTGAGCCAGATCAACCGACAAAGATGACTACTGCAGACTGTGGATTAAGGGAGTATGGTCTTTGAATGGCGTTCCGATACGAATTCTGAAGTCCACATCAAAGAGGTGCCCTCAGTTGTTCCTACTTGGATCTCTTTTCTAGATTTACCTCCCCATCTTTATCGAAAGGAAGTCCTCTATTCCTTCGCCTTTGTGATTGGCAAACCGTTGAAGATAGACACCCCTACAGCCAGAATTTCTCGACCCAAAATTGCAGGAGTTTGCTTGGAACTCAACTTGTTGAAAACTCCTCCGCAAAGGCTCTGGATTCACCAAGCCGAATTTGGATTTTGGCCGAACTTCTCTTATGAATATTCTACCCCGTTATTGCGGCTTTTGTCGGAAGATTGGTCACACGCCAGAGAAATGTCATGTTAAGAACCCTAGCTTGAAATCGATGAAAAGACGAACCCTAACCCAGGGAAAGCTGTTAACAGATCGAAGCCAATCTCAAGAGCCAATTGTGAAGAATTTAACTATATGGAAACTTAGAGATGTTGCCGTTGATAGACCTATTGCAGGTTCTGCTTGGGGAGTTTCAACACCTATAGGAACGAACATTATAGGACAGGTGACTGTGAGTCCAGCCATTAAGAATGTCAGTGACTTACCTGTGGCTGTGGTTGATCACATAGAATAGCATATTTCGGTTGATCGAGTTCACTCTGATCAGGCTATAGGAACGAACATTATAGGACAGGAGACTGTGAGTCCAGCCATTGAGAATGTTAGTGAATTACCTATTGTTGTGGTTGATCATGCAGAACATAATATTTTGGCAGATTGGGTTCATTCTGATCAAATGGAAACCAGAGCTTCTTCTAGTAAAGCAGAGGCAGCAGTTGAGAATATTGGTGATCAAGTTGTTCATGCAGAACAGAACTTATCGGAGGATTGAGTTCAGGAGGAAGCTGAAGGCTCTTTGGGTGTTGCAGAGGTGCAACCAGTAGCAGATTCTGTCATACAAACCCCGAATATCAATCCAATGTGTACAGACACCCATTTACGATTTGTCGTTGCTCCCTAAGGACTAAATCTCGAAGTTGTCTTAGCAGATGGGGTGCAATCAGCCTCTCCAAATACTGGGAAGAAGAAGAAGACTGCTCCACCTTCAACTATAGCAACAAGGTCACAAGCCTGTCGCGGTGCTTCTTCAAGTCAGTCAATATAAAGGTACTTATCTAGAATATCAGAGGAATTGGGAACAAAGCCTTTGTAGATATGTTATGTAATCATATATCAGTCTATAAGCCAATGATGGTAGCAATTTTGGAGCCTATGATTAATTCTTCCATAATTTCTTCTTATGCTTTTAAATTGAAAATGCCACATTGTCACTCTAAGGTTAATGGGAAGATATGGCTGTTCAAGATAGCAGCTATTACAGTGAATGTGATCAGTGATATGAATCAAGTGCTTAATTGTTGTGCAGAAAATTTCATGGGTTTAGAGTCTTCGTATGCATTTTCATTCGTATATGCAACTTGTGACTATCTCATTAGAAGGGAATTGTGGTGTGTGATGAATGAGAAAAGCCTTCAAGTGGCTGGACCTTGGTTGATTGGGGGAGATTTCAATGTAGTGAGAAGTCCGGATGAGAGCCTGGGCTCTTCACCAGCTTCTCGCCCAAGGAGGGAGTTCAATGATAGTATAGAGTCTTGTGGTTTATTGGATTTTCTATTCTTGGGAAGTCAGTACACATGTTATAGATCAAAATTTCCACCTCTCTAGAGGAGATTAGACCGAGTTTTGGTAAATGATGTATGGCAACGTTCTTTTGACTGCACCGTAGTTGAACATCTTCCGAAGTTCCCTTTAGATCATTGCCCGTTGCTTGTCAACTATTTACAGTTGACAGTTAGTCTGAGAGAGAGGCTATTTCACTTTCAGAAGGTGTGGCTTAGGCATCAGGGTTTTCAGGACTTGGTTAGGGACTTTTGGCAGCAACATGTTGAGGGAGATGGTATGTGGATTGTGGATGCAAATTACTGTGATTAAAAAAAGTTATGAAAACTTGGAATAAAAAATGTTTTGGCAATGTATTTTCAAATGTGTAGCAGGTCGAGAATGAAGTTTCGGTTACGGGGGAGGAGTATATGTCACATTTTTCCAGAAGAGAAACGGGAGAGACTGCATAAAGCTAAAACAAATCTTGCTTACTATTCCAAGAACGAGGAGATATATTGGTGACAAAAATCACGAGTCAAATGGCTAAAGGATGGTGAAGGTAACACAACTTATTTTTCCAGCTTTTGGCACACCCGAAAGTCCAGAATGAACATCCAGAAAATTAGGCTTGAAGATGGACAATGGCTCACTGATATGACTAAGATTGAAATGGAAGTTGAGCGATTTTTCTCGACGTTGCTTGCTATTGATCAGGGCTGCCTCCAAGACCCTTCGGCATTCACCAACTTCATTCCAACAGACATTTCGTAAGCTAAAAATTAGAAGTTGCAACTTCTCCCTTTTGTCAAAGAAGTAAGGGCTGCTGTCTTCTCTTTGGACTCGGATGGCGCTCCCAGGGTGGATGGTTTCCCAGTCATCTTTTTTACCTCATTTTGGGACTTAGTTCAACATGATATGTTGCAAGTAGTGAGACACTTTTGGGCTGGAGTGTGGATGCCACAACAGTTCATTTCTACCCAAATCGTCTTAATAGCAAAGGTGGATAATCCGGAGACGTTTGCAGACTTCAGACCATCAACCTTTGCAATTTCACTTCAAAGGTAATTGGGAAGGTAATCTCTACCAGATTGGCTATATTACTCCCTACTTTGGTTTGTTCAAATCAAGGGGGTTTTATTCAAGGGAGAGATATAGGTGGTAATATTTTACTTGCTTCTGATTTGGTTCATTCTCTAAATAAGAAGAGTTTAGGGGGAAATACGATTATAAAGTTAGATATGTTGAAAGCGTTTGATAGAGTGAGCTGGTCTTATTTGTTGGAGGTTTTGAACAAATTTGGCTTCTGGTGTTCATTTCATAAACTTAATTCGTAATTGTTTGACTTTTAACAAGTTTTCAGTTACAATTAATGGGAAGATGTGTGGTTATTTCTCTTCAAGTAGGGAAGTAAGAGAAAGGGGATCTGCTCTCTTGTACGTTATTTATCATAGCTGCGGAAGTTCTTTCCCTATGTTTGAATAAATTATAGTATGATAGAGTTATTGGCGATTTCATTCCAGATAGGATTGGTTTTCCTATTTCACACTTGAGCTTTGCTGATGATATAATAATTTTTACTCGGGGTTTAAATAATTTTTTGGTTAACTTAATGGATTTTCTTGGCTTTTATCAAGATTTTTAGGGGCAACATATCAATTTCCATAAAAGTTCAATGTATTTGTCCTCATCAACTTCTTTGCATAGACAGGGAATGCCTTAAGGGATCACTGGTTGTGTCATTAAGAAGCCTCCGATTGTTTATTTGGGCTGTCCAATCTTTCCAGGAAGAATGAAGATTGCCTATTTCGAACCTCTAATTAACAAAGTTAAAAATAGAATTAATGGGTGGCAAAGAAGTATCTTTCCCCAGGAGGTAGACTTATACTGATTAAGCATGTTTTATTAGCTATATCTACTTACGGTCTTGTGAACCCTCAAGTCATTGCAGATTTGGAATGACTGTTTGCTCATTTCTTCTGGGGAAATTTGGACTATGGCCATAATAGGCATTGGTGTTCTTGGAAGCAAATTTGTATCCCTTATGACAGGGGAGGTCTGAATGTAACTTCACTATCTCATTTCGTCCAAGCCTACAGCATGAAGTTGATGTTTGCTCATCTTGGAATCATTGTTGTTTGCTCATCTTGGACTCAAGTATACCTTTCGGCTAGGACAACCACTATTCATTGGGGGTTCAAGAGTATGGAAACAGCTGCTATCAGTTGCAGACGAGGCGGAACCCTTCATTGCTGTAAAATTAGGATAGGGAAACTTTTCTTTTTGGCACGAGAACTGGCTGGCTGATGGGAAGATTGCTGATAAGGTCCAGTTTGATATCCCAGCTGATATTGCAATTAATGGGCTGATTTTTCAGGGACAGTGGCAGATAGCAGAGGTGCAAAAGTCGTTGGAACTAGATCTATGCAATCCGGTTTTCTCTTTCCTTTTGGAAGGAATTGATTTGAGGGATATGTACTTGTGGAAGCAATCGTCTAATAGGAAGTTTCAACTCTTTGATTGTTTGGCAGCTTTGACGAGGGAGAGTTCGGATGTGGCAGTTATTCATGATCACTATTTTCACACAAAAATTCCCCTTTCTTGGTCAATTTTCACGTGGCATCTAGCTTGGAAATTTTTGGCAACGGATGACATTCAAACATATATGGGCTTCAATCTAGCATCTAGATGTCACTGTAAGTGTGCTTCAGAAAAAACTTTGAATCACTTGTTTGGTTCTTGCAAGATAGCAATGGAAATTTGGTCTCACTTTTTTCGTGTGTTCAATATCGCTGGTGGTATGCATATCTCCCAATACTCTCTGAATGAACGTCTTAAAAGCTGGAGCTCCAAAGAGAAGAGATTGGGTATTATTTCTAAAATTATCCCTCTGTTGATTTGTCATGAGCTTTGGTTTGCATGATGTGCTTTTGTCTATGCTGAGGAGTCAAGTAGCAGTGGTGGCATCATACATAAGATTAATTGGCAGCTATTCCATTTTTAGAAAGCTTATAATTTTCCCATTTTAAATAGCTTTCGTATATTGTTTATGCTATGTAGGGGATTGATTTCCACCCGCTAAGGAGTAAGGTTTATTATGTCCCCTCCTCTTTTTAATAAACAGGTAGGGGTCTGCCAACCCCCCATCATTATGGACGGTTTTCATGAATATATATATATATATATATATATATATATATATACGGATTTGCTAAGGTGCCCTCCGGAGTGCACCTTAATGCACTCTCCAACCGTTACCATAACGGAATTTTTGCTCCGCTTGGTTGGCTGCATGAGCACTGTAGCAAAAATTCCGTTACGGTAACGGTT
>JAOXNR010053512.1:0-14107 GCA_028571225.1 Parsonsia alboflavescens
AGACTAATGTGTTATGACCTTTGTTCAATGGAACGCCCAATTCCATTAATCGGCCAAGAACTAATTCCTTATGATTTTTACTTCCGGTGATCCATACCTTACTATGCTGAACGTCCCAACACACGGATCACCTATTTAAATCAATTTGGACCTTATTACATGTTGTGCTAATATGTTTAAAATTACTTATTAAGATTATAATCTTTATACTTTTCCTCAGAAAATGATAGCCTTTTTGGGCATAAATCCCAACATATACTTCCCCATGGAGAAAGCTATCCTCACTTGTTTCCCAACCTTAACTTCCCCACTATGATTGAGCCATTGTAACCTATATGCCTTTGGATGATCAATACATGGAAGCTTCAACCTATCTACCATATATTTGCTAGCCACATTGACACAACTACCACTATCCACAATGAGACTACACAAATTTCCCTTAATCAACATCTAGAAGGAAACAAATTTTCCCTTTGCAACTTATCTTCTTCCTTAGATTGAGCACTGAGGACTCTCCTAATCACTATGTTCAATTGACCCTCAAGAATACCCTCACTCTCATTTTCTTCATCTTCCTTCCCATCACCAATATCAATCTCTCGCTCCTCTTCTTTCCCTTCTCTAGCGGAGTCTGCGACTCCCTTATCCATAGAAATAACTCTCTAATTGGGACATTGGTAATCAAAGTGGCCATATCCTAGACATTTAAAGCATTTAACTTTTCTAGCTTTAAAAGGTGGAAGTTGAGTTTTACCTTTATCCCCTTGAGGGACCTTAGCTTCACTGAGTTTTTTCTTAGGCGCCTCCTCCTTGGTGGTTGCTTTGGTCACTCCTTGTTCCTTCTTAGGCCATGTGTTGGTGTTCTTGGAAGATGATTGGCCACAATTTGATGTGCCACAGGTTTTCCCATATGGTGCCCTCCTATTCTTCACCTGTTGTTCAATCTTGTTTGCCTTTTGCAATCTTTCTTCGAAATCTTCATATAGTTGCAATTCAAGAATGTCGCTAATCTCCTTGTTCAAGCTAGGAAGAAATCTTGCCATTGTAGCCTCTTCTTCTTCACCCACTAGATTTCTCCTTATCATTGCAACTTCCATTTCATTGTAATATGCATCATCACACTTTGAGCCCTGAGTGAGTGTTTGAATCTTGTGGTGGAGGTCTCTTGGGTAATGTCTAGGTACAAATATCTTTCTCATGTGTCTCTTCATTTCTTCCCAAGTCCCAATTGGTGGTGCTTCTTGTCTTCGCCTTGCTATCACTAGGTGATCCCACCAAATGAGGGCAAACTTCAAAAACCCTATAATTGCAAGCTTGATCTTCTTCCCTTTAGTGTAGTTATGGCACTCAAATATGGATTCTACTCATCTTTCCCAATCCAAGTTGGCATTGGGGTCATCTTCTCCGTAGAAGGGTCGCAGCGTTAGCTTGATGCTCCCCAAATTTCAGTCAACTTCTTCTTCGCTTCTTGGCATCCTTGGTCTATCATCAACTTAAAACTCATTAACTTCTTCTTCATTTGCACATTCTTTTTCCTCATGTTGCTCTTGGTAGTTCCTTCATGTTGGTTGGGCTCGTTGGTGATGTCCTCTACATCTTCCCCTTTGAGGCATTTCGTTTCTCATGGGAGGAATTGGAGGTAGGGTCTTATCGTAGACGTTAGTGGTAGGCTAGGATTTGTTCCCCGCTGGACAGCAACTAGCAAGAACTCGAAAGAAAAAAAACTTGAAACTTATTGTAATCCGTCAAAGTTTGAGGGTTTCGAAATTGATCTTTTGAATTCGTCAGAGAATATCAAATTACGAGATGAGTTGTTCTTCTCCAATAATCAAACTTCAATCCAAAGTGGTTAAAAGAGAAGAACGAGATTAATTCGCCAAGAGAACAAAACGATAAAAATTCTATTGTCTATTTTGAAAACAGTTCTGCCGCTTTTGGCTAAAAACAACTAAAATACCCTAAGTTAACAAATTAGGAAACTACTTAAACCCTAATTAACCTAGCAGAAATTTCAGCAAGAAAACAATTGGTAATCTGAAAATATTTCTAAATAAGACTTTTGTGTAAATAAGGAAATAACGATAAATATGCAATCTGAAAATATCCCTAGCTCCATCTTGCATTTAGTCAACCAACTCTTCAACTATTCTGGACCAATGAATGTTGTGGGGTACCTTTTTGAGGGAAGTTGTTTCAATCCTTTAGATCGGCGCAGAGCGCATTACTGAACCAACTAACCCAGAGCTTCTTGTTTGACCCCGTCCTCTGGCTCTTGTTCAACCTCGACCTCTGGCTCTGCTTTGACCTCGACCTCCAGCTCTGCGTTCGACTACCCCTACTGATAAGAGCTTGTCCTCAAGCTCGCGTGTCTCCATGGAAGCAAGAAAATGTCGCACATTAAACACATTGTAAGCATTGTGTCCCAACTTCTTCATTCAATGATGCTCAATGTACCTTTATGTTGTATTTTTTTTTACACATTTTGTACATGATCATAGAAGTATTCAACCATCCATGTCAATATTTTAAAAGCTTTCTTGCTTCCAACAAATGTGTATTGATCAAGCAAACCTTGCAATATCTTATGAATTGTGTAATAGGGTGCCCATACATCTTGTAAGGCTTCCACTTTATCAAATTCCTCAGAGGGAAAGGCGAGAGATATCCATTCCCCAACTTTTTTTGACATTGGTATAGACCCTCAACTAATTCTGTCATTCTCTCTTTGCTTGTCCCATTATTAGTTCTGTCCCACATCCAAGCTGTGCAACTCAAATAATGCCGAACAATATGACCTTAGAGCTCACAAGTGGGACCCTCCCAACCTCCATATGGGGTGCCAGGGGTGGGTAAACCAGCAGTCTTCCTGAAATTCCATAGTAAATTGTCAACCACTAAGAGTAACCGATACTCCAATATGGACTGCTAGCCTTGCCAATGAAGGGAATGAGGCAGCAACGTCACATCTTCCAAAGCTACTTCCTTTAGAAAATTACCTCCACCCCCTCCTCCTTCGTTATTATTAAGATTCTTGATCAATAAACTGTTTGTTCCAACCACTAAATTTTATTATTTCACGAGAAGCTACAGGTTTTCCAAGCTTTTCTTCTGATATAGGTGGAGCTAATGTAGATTTCTGTTGATGCTGGATGCTTTCATAAGCAGAATTTGTTTCCAAGGTCATTTGAATATGCTGTTTTGTAGACTTAGGATATTGATTTGGGAAACTTGTAGTCCCAAGTTTCCAGTAATCATCATGGACACCATTACTCACTGTACCGAACTGGTTCGATGACAACTCAGATGAACTGGACTCCACACCAGGAAGAGGACAACTTGGGGTAGGCTCACTAGAAACAAAATGATTTTCTGTACCAGGAGCACAACTTACTTCTGTCTGTGCTTAATTGTAGTACTCTGTCTGTTGCTTGTAGTGCTGGCCATATTGCGATGTTGCAAGAGCATTGGTGGAATTATATGTTGTCCTCGATCAATCCAGGAACTCCTTGGGCGCTAAATTTCTTAAAAATTCTAGGATCTCTAGTTTGAACCCCTTGTCCCACCGCAGAGCTTTTTGTTCGAGTTCTTGGTCTCTCGGCTGGTAATAGCCCCAGTGTGCAACCCTCGGAACATCCCTTTAAAGTGGCTCGCTTGGTGGCAACTCTTGTTCCTCCTTGCCATCATCAACTTCACCATTATGTCTGCCCACGGGTCCTGGTAGAATGGGTGGTCGCTGAAGTGCCAATTGCTACATCATCTGTGTCAAATTTTGCAATTATCTATCTCGATTTTGTCGTTCCAGCTGCAACTGTTGCCGCAATTCTTCCCCTTTTCTGCATGACTCCTCTTTGTTTTGTTGTATTGCTGCTACTAGGGTAGTTAAGTTTTATTCAAGGTTACGTCTTGACATCGTGGATCTCTGCTCTGATACCAATTGACGCAAATGGTAGTGGTAGGCTAGGATTTGTTCCTCGCTGGACAGCAACTAACAATAACTTAAAAGAAAAAAACTTGAAACTTTGGGTAATCAGTCAAAGTTTGAGGGCTTCGAATTGATCTTCTGAACTCGTCAGAAAATATCAAATTACGAGATGAGTTGTTCTTCTCCAATAATCAAACTTCAATCGAAAGTGGTTAAAAGAGAAGAACGAGATTAATTCACTAAGAGAACAAAATGATAAATATTCTATTGTCTATTTGGAAAACTGTTCTGCGGTTGCTGACCAAAAACAACTAAAATACCTCAATTTCACAAATTATTAAACTACTCAAACACTAATTAACCTAGTTGAAATTTCAGCAAGAAAACAATAGGCAATCTGAAAATTTTTCAAAATAAGAATTCTGTGTAAATAAGGAAATAACTATCAATACACAATCCGAAAATATCCCTAGCTCCATCTTGCATTCGGTCAACCTGCTCTTCAACTCTTCTGGGCTAAACGTCATGGGGTACCCTTTTGGAGAGAGTTGTTTCAATCATTCAGATTGGAGCCGAGCGGATGACTAAACCAACTAACTTGAAGCTTCTTCATTGACCCAATCCTCTAACTCTTGTTCGACCTCGACCTTTGGCTCTTGTTTGACCTCGATCTCCTTCACTGCTTTGAGCTAGACCACCAACTCTAAGTGTTCGATCTTGACCTCGAGCTTTGTGTCAAGTCTCCATGGAGTCCAATCTTCCTTCAAATTGGTCCATCCTTGTGTTGACATCTCTCCTTAATTCTCCCATGTTTGTGGAGAATTCCCTCTTCATGTTCTCCATTCTCTCCAAGATGGTGGATAGAATGACATTGTCCTCTCCCATATTTGATGCTTGTGAAGATGGAGAGGCTCCTTGTGTCATAACGGTCCTTCAAAAATAATCAAGAAAAATAGGGGAATTTTGTCCTCACGTTTCTTTGGTGTTTCGCTTTTTCAATTGGCTTTTACTCACTCTATTGAACTCACCCTAATGCATTTTTGCACTCTAAGTCCTCTTTCAAGTTCTTACTCAACTCACAAGAGCAATTGCAAATCACTTAGGCAAGAATACCAAAATGATCCACACAAATCAATTAGTTTCAACTGATGATCTTCAAATAGGAGTCAAGAAAGTAGAGTTTCGAAGATTTAAGGTCAACCAATTCAATACAAAAGAACAAACACTTAGAATTCAAAGAAATTTTCAAAGAGGCATATTATCAAACACCTAGAGGGCAATGAAAATGTGATACAAGTTGTTAATGAATTCAACAAACCCAATTCCCTAAATTTCAAATTTGATAGGTACTAGGCAACTTAAACACAATAGGAGTTCAATTCAACTTCAACCCAATGAATTTCCAATACGATTCAACAAGAAATCTCACAATTTCATTCAAATTTGGCACTTTCTTTCTTTCTTTTTTGTGCATGAATTTCATGCTCTTCTCTTTTCTCCTCTCTCTCCTTTTTTTGGAATTTTCAAGAACAAGAATTTCCTTCTTTTTTTTTTGTAGATATAGATGAAAAACTCAACAAACAGAAAAGATCACAAGAAGATACTAGGATAGTTGTAAAGGAACAAAACAACAAAACACATATAAGACCATAAGATTTTCAAAGAAGCAAATATGATCTTCGCACTTAACAACAAAAAAGCAAGTAAGATAGTCAAACCTTTGATGATAACCTAGGCTCTGATACCAAAAATATGATGTGATTCCTTGAAGGTTGAAGATTTGGTTTTCACACAAGCAAAAAACCAAATCAAATGTAAAGAAAAGGACTCATCAAAGATTTGTTTGGGAGATTAGGAAGACCTTTGTAGATGATTCCACAACAACCATCCTCTTGATTTGTAGAGACTATTCAATACCTCACCCAAGTAATTGGAAGCCCAAGTTGAAGTGACTAAGAACCCTAGGAGGAAGTTCTAAGAACACTCTCAAAGACCAAGTCTTGATCTTGTTTTGGATAAAATCCCAGATGAAAGTTGTTCGTCAAAGTTGTGTTCTCTCTTCATTGGTCGGAGCCGATTTGGAGAGATGAGGACTGGATGGCTTTTGGAATTTTTCCAGTGAGCATCCGGTTCTCTTCATTGGTCGGATCTGCCACTATTGAGGGCAAGATGGGCTCTGTTCTAGTTATTCGGCTCTCTCTCGTGCGATCTCCACTCCAACTTTGTTTTGCCTCATGCCATCTTCATTCCAAGCATTCCTAGGCTTCCCGACTTCACATCTAAGGTCTCCAATGCCTTTTCCTTCATTTAGAATCCTCCCATCATCATCTACAAGGCCGTGAATCACCCACAAGTTGTATTCCTTTCTTGCATGTTATTCATCAAGCTTTACCTCCTTGAAGATGACTTCAAAGTCAAGTAGTTCTTCTTGGTTTCGTATGAAAGCCACCAATGACCTCTTCATCCTTAATGCCCTTGCTCTTGTGATCAGTCCCAGAGGCATTGCTGGAGCTTGATCTCTATCATTTCCCCCCTCCCCAAAAGGATTCATCATCGAATCTTGATCACCTACATCAAAAAGTGAGAGAGCACTAACATGAAAAGTTGGACTAACTTAATATTTACCTTGAAGATCAATTTTGTAGGCATTGTCATTTATCCACATAATGATTTGGAAGGGACCACCTTCTCTTTGATCAAGTTTTGTGCTTCTAGTTTGTGGAAATCTTTCTTTAATTAGGTGAATCCACACCCATTCTCCCACTTCAAATCTCATAGGCCTTCTGCCTTTGTTATGTTACTTGGCTTAGCGTAGGTTTTGCAATTGAATGTTTTGCTTAGCTTATTCATGCATTTGCTTCACCAAACCCGCTTTCTGCTTGCCATCTAGACTATGTACTTCACTCAAAGGTAAAGGGTTTAAATCTATAATAGTTAAAGGATTAAAACAATACACTAATTTAGAAGGAGAATAATCAGTAGAAGAATGCACACTTCTATTAAAAGCAAATTCAATGAATGGTAAGCAATCTTCCCAAGACTTCAAATTCCTTTTGATGATGGCCCTAAGCATAGTACCCAAGGTCCTATTAACTACTTCCGTTTGAGGGTTAGTAGTAGTAGAAAACAACAATTTTGTTCCCAATTTCACCCAAAGGACTTTCTAGAAGAAACTTAAAACTTTGTATCCCTGTCACTCACAATGGTTTTCGGAATGCCATGCAATCTAACAATTTATTTGAAGAATAAGTTAGCCACATTGTGAGCATCGTCAACTTTAGAGAATGCAACGAAGTGAGCCATCTTAGAAAATATATCAACTAATACAAGACAAGAATTGAATCCTTCCCCTCCTAGTCCTCTGCAACCCAAGCACAATCCATAGATACATCTTCCCAAGAAGCATTAGGTATAGGCAAAGGCATATATAGACCATGTGGTTTAAGAGTAGATTTAGCCTTCTTACAAATAATACAATTTTCAAACGCTTTCACTACATCTCTTTTCATATCATATGTAATTTGATTTATACAATTCTCTACTATCAAATAAAGTTGTTAGTTAGACCAAATTTAAACAATAGTTGCTACTTAGCGGTAATTTTTAAACCATAGTTGTGTAATCATGCAAATTGATGGAGCTCGAAAATAATCTCCAGGTCACCCCGAACCATGATGATGCCTGCAACCGCAACCTGAAAGGGAAGATTAGATTACTGGAGTGGGTTATTGCCCTGGGGATAGCTCCAATGCCTAAGTCAGTATTCTGAGAGAGTCTCTTGTCCGTGAACAGTGTGTGTTTCGATAATATATATTGAATAATAGGTTACCTCGTTTATCTAGGCTCTTCAATCCCGTGAAAGCAGGCAATTAGGATAATTGTGAGATCGTATCGTATCTCGCCTATTGCTCCTAGAATCCTGGGGTTTCCCTAAGTTGGGATATCTGGCCATGCACGTCTCTGGTCAAGAACTACAAGCTCGTTATTGACCTTTAAACCAACGTCGTGACCTGTTTTTCGATGCTGATTGTCTCAACTATCTCTTTTAGTAAGTCGCAAAAAAGTGATTATAGATTCATAGAGTATGTCAGGAGTCACAGACATTTAGTCGTGGCATGGAAGATATATGAGATGGATTGGAACTCACAGGGGCGAGGGTCGTGGTCTGGTGAGACCTCTCCTAAGCTCATTTTAAGGTCGATAACCTAGGAGGTCAATGAGTGGAGGTCATTGTCCACCTTTCATCTTGACTTGTGATTTGGACTTTCAAGTATTTGGGTCGGGGCATTGGTCCTTTTAGGTCGGTTCATCCCGACTGTACCCATTTCTCCCATCATTACCCCTCTTTGCCCAGTGAGCTCGAAAGTCGTGGAACCTAAATTACCATCTTTAAGTCGTGACCTCTGAAGGGTTTCTTTGTTTTCTGTAATGGCTAGTTCTAGAGGTGACGTGCCTCACCAGTTTTTAGTAGTTGCCTCGGCTCCAGCATACCGGATGTTTTCCAGGAACTCAAAGGACCCTTTCTCACATATAAATTAGGAAGCTTTTGAAGATTTTAGGATTTACCAAAACCCTTCTCTTGCCAACAGAATCTCCCTTCTGCAATATTAGCTGCTTCCTTTTCGAACCTTCTTTCCCTCCGTAAAGCTATCTCGCATTGGTTGCAACACGACCTTCTTAGCTCCTCTGTTGACAGTGGAGAATTGATTGAAACCATCATACGAAACCTTGTTGTCATATTGCCAAGGTCTGCCTAACAACAAGTGTGCGGCATCCATAGGCATCACGCCACAGTAAACAACGCAACTGTATTACGGCCCGATCGAAAACTCCACTCTGCATCTCTGATTTACATGAACTTCCGTCTCCTTATTCAACCACCCCAGCTTGTAAGGTTCGGTGCAAGGTTCTACTGGTAATTGAAGCTTTTGTAGGACTTCCTATGAAATCACATTCTCATAGCTTCCCGTATCTATAATGACTCGGTAGACCGTGCCATTAATGGTGCAACTGGTGCTGAATATGTTCTGACCTTTCCAATCCTCATTGGCTTTAGGTGCTAAACAACTTTGCCATAAAACCAGGCAATCTCCTCGGACACCCTCCGACCCAACCACACATTCCTCGCATTCTTCCAACTTATCAACGTCTTCTAATATGAATTCCCCCTCTGTGCCATTTTGGATCAACAACTGAGATCAAATCTTGGGACACTCGTAGGCATAATGTCTTTTCTGTTGACAACAATGACAAATGACATTTGCCTTATTGGTTGGTGGATGGTTTTGAACTTGCCCCGATCCCTGATTTGGTTGCACTGCTCTAGAGGAAGAAGGATTGGCAGCCGTCGTGTTTTGGGGAGGGTCGGAACACCCTCTGCAAGATGTCATACTTCTTCCGCCAACCCGAGCCAAGCTCTTTTCCACCAATTTAGCCTTCGTCTACGCTTCAGTGATGTTCCCGAAGGTGTGTACCTGCAGGGCATCCTGTATTGCTGGTTAAAGGCCATGCAAGTAATGTGCGATGAGTTGCTCTGCGTCTCACAAAGCTGGTTCCTTGCAACCATCCGATAGAATTCTAACGTATATTCCTCTACACTACTCGCACCCTGTGTCAAACTCTACAAATTCTGAAAAAGTGTCTAGCTATAATTGAAAGGTAAAAACTCACGGTGCATCCGCCTTTTCAGTTCAAACCAATCATCCATGACAGGAAGTCCGTCCAGATAGTGCTGATATCTAAAGGATTGCCACCACGCCGCAGCCTTCTCCTTAAACCGAATTGCCACCAATGATGCCTGCTTGTTGGCCACTACCTCTTTTAAAGTGAAGATTTCATCCACAAAACTCATCTAATGACTTCCAGTGAATTCGAGAACTTCCAACTTAAACCCGACATCCCAACGTGGAACATATGGCTCGCGATCTAAAACCCTAGGGGGCTAATTTCCGCCGCCTCTTCATTTCCGCCGCCTCTTCTACCCCTTGGGAAAACAATAGGCGGCTGTTTTCTCGGGGGCAGTTTGAATTCCTCATAAACGTCACCCCTTTGTTCCTCTTGCCTTCTTGTAGGTTCCTGTTGTGCAGGTCGTTCGTTCACTACCAACTGATGCATTATCTTGTTCAAAGTCTACATTTGTTAGTTCTGATTCTCCAAGATCTGCTACATGGCTCGATCACGATCTTCCATCTCCTTTGCTTGTGATTCTCGATCTCTACTCAGTTCTTCCAAAATCGCAGCTACGATCAGATCTACATTCCCTCCAGACATCTCGGATAAGGCTCTAATACCAACTGACTCGGAAGGAATTATGGAAGGCTGATAATTCTTCCCTATAATAAACTTCACTCAAAAGTTGTCACAGGAAAAGAAATTCAAGAACAAAATGACAATGTTCCTGAGAAAATCGGAAAAAGAGAAATCTTATTGAATAACGTCAAAACAAGCTGCCTCTTCAAAAAAGAAGTTGCTCTTAAAGAACCTAATCAAAACCTAAACCTTTTCGGAAAATCAAACCTAGGCTTATTCGGGAAAGAATAACGAAATTACAAAAAAAAACCCATAAAAAACAACAAGTTACGAAAATGCCCCTAAAAACACAAAACCCCCGAAACTCCAACAAGAAGACTCTGGATGGTCGAAAAAGGCCCTGCATCATAACATAGTAGTGATTATTAATCATTGGGCCGTTTCAGGTCACCCAGTCAAATTTGAGCCCGATCCGAGGGCCAACCGTCTCGGGAATCATGCCCGACAACATCGAACAGGCCAAATCAGGATCGTATTCCCTACAATCGCTTGGACCTATGCAGACTATTCGTCGTGAGGTTGGCTGGTGCAACTGGCCCCTATTTCCCTTGGTCATTCTCCTTATCCAGCTCTACATCACTTTCCTAGGCTCAAATTGAATTTGATATCCCAAGAGCTCGAGTGACCACTTCATCGTTCTGCCCTGACAGCTCAGGCTTGGCTAAAGCTTGTTTTAAAGGTAGATTGGTTAATACTCTTATAGGGTAAGCTTCAAAATATGGCTTTAATTTTCTTGAGGTAATACTAATAAGGTACAAGAACTTTTTGAAGTCCGAATATCTAGTTTCTATACCTTTGAGCAATCGGCTCACATAATAAACAGGGAACTATTGTCCTGACCTTTCTATCAATAGCATTGAACTGACTGCTTTCTCTATTGCAGTAAGATCCATCGAGATTTCTTCTCTTGACCTCAGTGAGGCAAGTTGAGGGGGTTGTCCTAGGAAGTCTTTCAGCTTAGTGAACGCTGCTTGGCAGTTCTCGGTCCATTTGAAATATTTTGGCTTATTTATCACGTCATAGAATTTTTCTCCTCTGTCCGCCATTTTGCTAATGAAGCACCTAATGTTGCCATCTTCCTTGCTAGACCCTGAACCTCCTTGATGTTTCTGGGAGGTTCCATGTCCAACAGTGCTTTTATCTTATCTGGATTGGCATCAATGCCTCCTTCAGAGATTAAGAAGCCTAGGAATTTACCTGCTGAAACTCCAAAGGTGAATTTTTCTGTTTTAAACTTCATGTGGGCAGCCTTCAGGATCTGGAAAGTCTCCCTGATGTCGTGTATGAAATCTTTAGAGATCCTGGACTTGATTACTATGTCATCCATGTAGACCTCTATGTTCCTCCCAAGTTGGTTTTTGAATACCTTATGCATAGCTCGCTGGAATTCTTCCCCTACGTTCTCCAGGCCAACGACATTTTGGTGTAGTATTAGGTCCCGACCTCTATGATGAATGAGGTCTTTTCCATGTCTTCCACTGCCATTGTTTGGGACCTAATCCTCTGTGAGATGCCGTGGTCCTTGTAATAGTGGCATAACTTGGCGAAGTCTCACTTGGCCACTAGACTCTTGAGAGGTCTTGGAGGCTTCAGGAAACCGCGAGCTCTTTAATGGAGTGGTCGGGGATGGTCTTTTTTTTTTTCTTTTTAGATGTTCCTCCCTTTGAGTGGAGGTCATTCCTAGGCCTTTTTGAGGACTGAGGGTTTTTCGTTCTCCCTTTGTTGTCTTTTTCTATGGTTGGGATCCTCTTCTGGACCGCTATCTCCTCAACCATGATCAATTTTTCTAGGAGTGACTGCAACTCGTTGATGGTTTTTATGAAGGGAAGGCCACAAGCAGACCTCCTCCAGGCATCAATCAGAGGAAGTCTAGAGAGGATACTAACATTACCTTTTTTGAATCTCAGACTGAATATGAACTTCAGAGTTTCTTGTTTGCAGTCAAGAGCAAAAATCTCTGACCTTTGCTTCTACTTCGTCACATGAACGTCCACTTCCAATGTACTTCTCACGAACAAAGCTATGGGAATAAACACAATTGAACTACGAGATTCAATCGTGAATATGTTTTTCTCATTTTTGGGTTTCTCTGAACTCCTTGCTTTTTTTCCTGGGCAGGCACTCTAACAAGGGGGAAGAAAAAACTGAACAGAAATAGAGAGGCGTTCAATCTGAAAAAACCCTAGAGGACTTTGTGATAAGAAGTCTTCTAGATAAATCAATCTCATTTTGAATTCGAATTTGAATTCAAAAACAAGAAGTCTATCAGTGAGTACTGAATTATAATTTCATCCAGATTCTATGAATCTGGAAAAATACAATTCAGTCACATAATTAACTCTTAATTATATTCTGGTTAATTCCTATTTGTGAATTAGCCTAAACAACTTTAGCTAATTATGTTTAGGTCCCAAACGAGATACTACCCATTTAGTGATACGTTCTAAATGTGTAATCCAACAGGTCCTCGTAAAATTGGCATTTGACATAACCGATATTTATTCTCATATACAATAAGTGGTGTCTAACAACATATTATTGCAATCCATTTGAAGAGAATGTTGGTGACAAGACAAAACCTTCGATGATAAAACTAACATGTCTTAATCTCTTTGTCTAGGAAGTCATAATCAAATACGAGGCATTGAACGTGTCATACTTGTAAAGTTCAATATCTCGATTCGCAACCCCGAGTAGATTAACTAAACAGAATAAGATAAATATCTCATATCTACTAATTCGAGCATGGCCATGCATTTCATAATCTTATTCAACCAAGAATGCTAGACATCATGCCTTATATAAAAGGGACAAATCCTATCCTGATCATTCAACATTCCACAGCATAAATTAGGACATACTCAATACATGCCTTTATTGTCCACTCAGTTAAGAGTGATGTTTGACAATATCAAAGTATGCAATCTTTCATGTAGGAATCAATAATCACCTCAAGTCAAAAGATGAGACATAATTATCACAATGAAATCACTCACGACACTCATATAACAATTCATGAAGTGATTTCATGACCGGTCAATCCAGTACACGATACTTTACGTGTACCTATGTGATGATTTGATATCTCATATACATGGCAGCTATCATCAATCAGCACATACTAGTCTCAACCTATTATTGATATCCTAATCTCAATAACACTTGACTAGGGGCTTTTTAAGGATAGAAATAAATTATTCTAAGGACATTACATAATTTATTTAATGAAACGCAAATATAAAAGTAAATTATATAATGATATAAATAGCATCATGATATAAAGTTATGCCAATTAAGTAAAATCATCATATGTTCTTAGGGCATATCCAACATTTTATTGGCTCCTCGACCAGCTTGAGGGCTACATACCCCTCTTGCAAACCTTGTTTAAAGGTAGTGATGTAGATGGCATCATTTTTCCACTCAATCTCTAATGCTTCATCATTGAAGGGACCTTAGTAGCTTCTTGTACTCTCTCCAAACTTCTGCTTGATGTTGAAGAGGTCATTGATATCCTTCTCGCACCTCGTGCTGCTTTGGTATGTTTTCAAGAACAGCTCCTTAAGCTGTGTCAAGCTTGAGATGCTCACCTCTGAGGTGCCTTTGAACTAGGACTGGGCCTTCTTAGTCAATGTTGATCGAAAGGCCTTGCATTTGGCGTAGTCAAGGTACTCAAACATCTCCATGTAAGACACATATTTGTTTATGTGCTACAGAGGTTCGCTTGAGCCATCATATTTTAACTCCAAGTGTGGGGCTTTCAACCCTGGTGGCATTCGGGCTATCATTTTATGAGAAAAAGTGTAAAAGACTATAATCTTAATAAGTAATTTTATACGTATTAGCATAACATGCAATAAGGTCCAAATTGAT
>JAOXNR010053513.1:0-14105 GCA_028571225.1 Parsonsia alboflavescens
GAATAGCATCATCTAAAATTGAAACAAACAAAAAGAAATCAATATGAAAAAAATCCAACCACAGAAACTCCAAGCACGTATCTTGGGATCTAAGGTTGGAATCCATGGACTTGAGCTCCCTTCTAACCCTAGTTCGAAGGGCCTTTTTGCTTAAAAATCGTGCCGAGGGAGGTAGTCTATGAGGAGGTGGTGGAGCTCATGGTCGTTAAGTCGGAGCGAAACGGCGGCGGCGGTAGTTGTGGTAGTTGAATTCGAAAAACGCTTACAGAACGGGTCAAGAAGAATCGGGGAGTGCGTATTGGTGGCGGGTTCCGTACTGTAACAGAATGGATCATGAGCACTGCTGGCAAGAGCCTGGTTAGTTCCATAGGCCTCATTGTTGCTATATTTCATGGTGGCAACATCTTATGTATAAATTATGTCTATTCTTTTACTAAAATATTTCTCATTTAAATTCCTTTTTTTTAATTTTTGAATGAAAAATATAAAAGAGTTACTTTTGTAAGTGATAAATATGTATATATTAAAAAATAATTTAAATTAAAAAGGGATTTGAATATAGAGATACTAATATATTATAATATTGGGATTAGAATTTCGCTTTATTTGTTATATGCCTATTGTTTTAGGAGTACCTTTTTATTTGCATAATTTGCCAAACAGTAAAATTTTTTTCCCTCAAAAGGATTAATGTATTTGTGTATGATAAAATTTAAAATATACAAATAGATAGAAAAAAATATTTGAAATAAAGAAAAAATTGAAGCGTTTATCGGATCAAGTTAAAAATTTCATAATATATAGCAAAAAGAAAAAATATATATATTTGATGAATCCAGTACACTCTATTGTTATTTATAAATCATTTGACTAACTTTTTTTTCAGAAGTATAAATTATTGTCGGTTGTTTAATGCATATTTTACTATTTTTTCCAACATTATTCAGTCTTTTCGTAAAACATTTCTCTTTCTTTCATTCTTAATGTTTTTCTCTTTATGGACATTTTGAAAAATAAAATTTTACCTTAATATTGACAATTTCAATGCAAATGACTTATAAATAAGATGGAGGGAGTAATTAATATTTTAAGCCTTCCTTAAATGTTTCTTTAGGTAGCCTATGGTTTCCCTAGCAGTTTGAAGAGTTCTTGATCCATGAATTTTGCACTTCTTGATATTTTTAAATGACTTTATTAAGATTAAAGCGCAACATTTGAGAGAGAGAGTCAGCCAAAACTTTAGTTTTGTTATGACTGAAATGGAAGCAAGTAAAGTTTCATAAACAGAAGCTTCTAGTTTCAACAACTAAAACCACAAAGTCTCTTTTTGCTGTGCAAAATAAGGGTAGGGATAAAGAACAAACAAGAAAACTGCTATTTGGTACACTTGTATGATCTACAATATATAGATGGAGGAGTACTCTCTTATCACATTTGAGTCCATGAAAGTTTTTCTTCTCAGGCATTCTGTGACATTTGAAAGAAGCTCTAAGCAGAGATCAAAACTGCTCTTTTTGCCACCTGCAATAAGGGGTTTCTTGATTCATTATTCCTCATCTTCTATACTATTAATTTGATAGAGAATGACACACCTATAAATCAAAACTTTTCAAGAAAGAATGTGGGATTTCGATATGTAGAGAAGATGAACATCTTAATTTCTTTTTTACTGAAAAAAAAAAAACAGAGATTGAAAAACACTTGTTTGGTCTCAGATAATTGTATACTAGTTAAGCTGAAGCATTGAACTGTTTGATTGCATTTTCCTTGAATAAAAGAGAAGGTAAATGGGTGAAAATTATGTTAGGAAACTATCCTCTGTGTGACCTTCTTCAAAACCTGCAATAAATCACTCACAACAAGACAAACAAGGAAGGAGTATGACAGTAGATTGGTTTTTGAAATTCTCCCAATCAAGGCTACGTCTCCGTACAGAGATACTCTACAAAATTTCACTAGACAGAAGAGTTTGGGTACAAAAATGATCTTCTCACACGATCAGAATACAATGGAATGAGAACCCTCACTGGAAAAACAAACCAGGCTTTTCTTCTCCTTTCTCACTCTACACTTTTCCCGCCTCTTACTCTATCTGTAACAACAAAGCAAAAAATCTTTCACTTGTTATTTCTTTCGCTTCTCTTCTTGTCTCGAATTCCTTCTATCTTAGAATCTTTCCTATCTCGAATTCCTTTCGTCTCGAAATCTGTCAGTCCGTCTCGAAATCTATCTTTCCGTCTCGGAATATCTCTTCTCTCGAATTTCATTTCTCGAATCTCGAATTCCGTTTCTTGCTTCTCGAATTCATTTTCTCAAGTCTCGAATTTCCTTTGCAGTATATTTGGTTTCACCTGCCAACAATCTCCCATTTGAAGATAAATATACCTGATGCACCAATCAACAACTTTGCAACAGTTTTCTTTACTTGTGCCTCTGCAATACTTCTCATCAATTAACATGTAGTAACACCAATGGTGGTAGTACAGAAAACATGTTTTTCTCTGTCTACTACCTTGGTCAACATGTCAGCAGGGTTCTTTGAGCCATCAATCTTTTGTAGCTTCAACTCATTATCCTTCAAAACTGACCTGATGAAGTGATAACGCTTCTTGATATGTCTCGTCCTTGAGTGATACGCTGTGTTCTTAGCTAAGTGCACTACACTTTGACTATCGCTCCACAATGTACTGATTGACTGCTTTCGATGTAGCTCCTCCATGCACTCTTGTCACCACGTGATTTCCTTGGAGGCTTCTGTGATCACCACATACTCTGCTTCTATCATTGAAAGAGCCACCACTTTCTGCAGTTGAGATACCCAACTCATTGCTGTACCTACAACTGTAAAGACATATCCCGTGGTACTCTTGCCACTATCTCGATCACCCGAGTGATCTGCATCCACAAAGCCGTCCAATTCTAGGGATGTGTTACCATAGCAAAAAGAGAAATTTGGTGTACCTACCAGATATCTCAATATCCATTTCACTGCATTCCAATGCTCTTTGCTTGGGTTCTGCAGGTATTGACTCACTACTCCCATTACATATGCAATGTTTGGTCTCGTGCTCACCATGGCATACATCAAATTTCCCACTGCTAATGAGTATGGAACTGCTGCCATCTCATCTTTCAAAGCTTGAGTGCTCAGACACATGTCCTTGGAAAGTTCGAAGTGACTCGCTAGAGGAGTCACAACCAGTTTTGCTTTGTCCATGTTGAATCTCTTCAACACCTTGTGCACATAGTCTTCTAGTGACAGCCATAACTTCTTGTTTTTCCTGTCAATGATGATTTTCATGCCTAAGATATTCTTGGCCTCTCCCAAGTCTTTCATAGCAAACTGTGATGCTAGCATCTTGTTCACTTTAGCAATTCTCTTTATATTTGAACTAGCCACCAGCATGTCATCCACATACAAAGAGAAATATACAATATCACCATCGCTATACTTGCGAAGATAAACGCAATGATCAGACTCATAGTGAGCAAATCCTTTTTCTTCCATGAAACCATCAAACTTCAAGTACCATTGTCACTGAGCTTGTTTCAAGCCATACAAGCTTTTCTTCAAGCGACATACCATGTGCTACTTAGCTTTGACCTCAAAACCTTCAGGTTGTGCCATATATAGTTCTTCATCTAAGTCACCATGTAAAAATGTTGTTTTTACATCTAACTACTCGAGATGAAGGTCCTCCGCTACAATAATGCTCAGCAAGACTCTTATCGATCTTATCTTCACTACTGGTGAAAAAATTTCAGAGTAGTCAATCCCTTCCTTCTAAGAGAAACCTTTGACTACAAGTCTGGCCTTATGTCTGATACTCTCATCAGTTTCATTCTTAATCATGTCCACCCATTTGTTTAATAAGGCCCTTTTTCCTTCTGGCAACTTGGTCAACTCCCAGGTCGTTCTGACGTAACGAGCTCATCTTATCTTTCATGGCACACTCCCACTGCAAAGGAGATGTATCTTTCTTTGCCTCATCATGGGTCTCCATTCTCCCAAATTCGTGTACAGGACATAGCTCAGAACAATATTTGATGATGGATCAAATATTTCTTTCTGCTTTCTCACACCTGTGGACCTCGTTAAAACAGGTTCTTCAAAGTTGTTGGTTTGCTCTGAATCATTGTGTTCCTCTTGAACTGGCTCCTCACTGATAATAGGTTCATCTTGAACCTCTTCTTTAGTTGCATTCTGATTTATAGTCCTCTTCATGAGCACCGTATCTAACTCAACATATTTTGATTCTTTGGCTTCTCCATGCTTTGTCTGACTATCCTTGTACATCTTTTCTTCATGGAATATCACATTCCGGCTACGAATGACTTTGTTATTCTCATAATCCCAAAGTCTATAACCATACTCATCGCCACTATATCCGATAAAGACACACATTTGGGACTTAGCGTCAAGCTTCTTCCTGTCCTTCCTGTCAATCGAAGCATTTGCAATGCAACCAAAGACATTAAGATATAAATAATTGACCCTTTTTCCAGACCATCTCTCTTATGGTATTTCTCCATGCAACACACTAGTTGCGCTTTTGTTGATAAGGTAAACAGTTGTATCAACTGCAACAGCCCACAAGTGTAGTGGAAGACCCGCATGTAGTCTCATGCATCTCGCACATTCTAGAGTGGTCTTGTTCATTCCCTTAGCAACACCATTCTCTTGAGGAGTTCCAGAAACAGTCTTCAACCCATGCATGCCTTTCTGACACAAGTATTCTGCAAATTCCTTGCTTGTGTATTCACCACCATTTTTTGACTTCAGACTTTTAACTTGACAGCCTGTTTCTTTTTCTACCATGGTTTTCCACATTTTGAACACCCCAAAGACTTTTGATTTTTCTTTGAGAGTATAAACTCAATTCTTCCTTGTTGCATCATCAATGAACGTAACAAAATATCTCTTACCACCACAAGAGAGCTCCCAAGCTGGTCCCCATACATTAGTATGAACCAACTCTAGCTTTTGACTTTTATTTTGTCGACCATTCAACTGAAAACTGATTGCCTTCTGTTTTCCATAGATGTTGCTCTCACAAAAATTTAGCTCAACCTTTTGCTATCCTGGAAGTAGCTTTCTTGAGTGTAGCTGCTTTGCACCCTTTTCACCAAGATGTCCCAACCGATGATGCCAAAGAGTAAATAGATTTCCTGTAGTTACAACCATATCACTGATATTGTCTCCCTGGAGAAGGTAAAATGTACCTGTATGCTTTCCCTTTGCTATTACTCTTGCTCCTGAGGTTATCTTCCACTTTCCAAGTTTACTGGTTGAGATAAGGTTTTTCTTCAATTCTGGTATATATCGGGCTTCACGCAAGGCTAGGCGTTCTCCACTTGAGACATTCACAATCACAGTAACTTTTTCGACAATCGGACATGTGTCTCTGTTTCCCATGACCACTTGTCCAAAATCTCGACTTACATAATCAGCAAATCGTTCTCTCTGCGAGGTGCAGTGGAAAGAAGCATCAGAGTCGATAAACCACTTGTCTGACGTCAAGTCAAACCTTGCAGATAAACACAAGTTTTCTAGCAAAGGTTCATCACTGATCACAGTTGCTCCTTGATTCTCACCTTGCAGCTTCTTCTTGTAGGCTTCACATTGAAACCTTAGGTGTCCAATTTCGTGGCAATACCAACACTCATCTTTTGCACCCGACCTCTTTCCTCTTGATCGTGATCTTCCACAACACTGAATTTTCCTCTGCTCTTGCTTTGTCCATGGTTCTCCACAGCCAGTGTTGTAGAAGATGTGGATGCTAAAGAATCATCTCCACCTGAGGCTTTCCTTCGCATCTCTTCATCCATGATGCGACTCACAGCATCATCCAGAGTTAAGTCATCCTTCATGGTGCTTGAAATACCCTACACTGCAGTGTTGTAGCTTTCTGGGAGGGAACATAAAAACAGTAAATCCTGAAGTAAATCCTGAAGCTTTTTATCCAACTTTATGCCTGTGGATTCCAACTGATCCGTGACTTGTGTAAAATTGTTAATATGCTCTGCTACAAAACCCCTGTTAGATAGCTTCATATTTACCAACTTCTTCAACAAGAAGAAATGATTTGATGTAGTTGGCTTCTCATAAAAATTTGAAAGAATATCCATAGCTTCCTTTGCATTCTTTGCTTTTGCAATGTGGTAGCCCGTCTTCTTCGTTAATCCTAATTGAATCGCACCTAGCACCTTTTGATCAAGGACTTTCCATTCAGATTCTACGTTTAGGTCCTCTTCTGCCATCTTAGGTTTCCAACCGTCAAGTGGTAAACAGAGATCTTTCTGATAGAGATAGTCCTCGATTTGAAGTTTCCACCATTCGAAATCCTACCCATCGAAAATATCGATACTGATTTTATCATCTACCATACTGTTTGCTTTCAATCAAGCTTCACCGAAAACCTCGATGTTCTTGATTAGCGAACCCTACTCTCTGATACCAATTGTAAGGAAACTATCGTCCGTGAGACCTTTTTCAAAACCTACAATAAATCACTCACAACAAAAACAAACAAAGAAGGAGTATGACAATAGATTTGTTTTCGAAGTTCACCCAACCAGGGCTACGTCTCCATGCAGAGGCACTCCGCAAAATTTCATTAGACAGAAGAGTTTGGGTACAAGAATGATCTTCTCTCAAGATCAGAGGACAAAGAAGTGAGAACCCTCACTAGAAAAACAAACCAAGCTTTTCTTCACCTTTCTTACTCTACACTTTAACTGCCTCTTACTCTATCTGTAACAGCAAAGCAAAAAATCTCTCACTTGTTATTTCTTTTGCTTCTTTTCTTATCTCGAATTTCTTCCGTCTCGGAAATCTCTCATGTCTTGAATTCCTTCCGTCTCGGAATTTCTCTTTCCCTCTCGGAATCTCTCCTGTCTCAAATTTTGTTTCTCAAATCTCAAATTCCTTTTCTCGAGTCTCAAATTTCGTTTCTCGAATATCCTTTGCAGTATATTTGCCAGCACCCACCAACAAATTAAGAGGACAATGTGAAACATAGTGGGAAGCCAGGATCAGTGCAGGACTTAGGTTCTTGGACTTTGATGTTCTATGTGAAAAGAATTGGATAAAATAGAAGGGAACTGCAAATTAAGAAATAAAATATCACACCCTCAAGTAAAATTTTCAATTTTCCTTTGAAAATTGCATTGAGAAAAGTATATATATATATATATATAGAGAGAGAGAGAGAGATGTCTGTCTGTCAAAAGGGTTGGTTAATGGTTACCTTTATTACGCAGAAAATCTTGAATCTCTATACTCTGGAGCCTTTTTTTCCAAGTGCCTAAGCTTTCGTAGATGATGAGCTATCTTTGTCAAGAGTTTGTTTCCCTCACCACCTCTCTATAAGGTCATGGCAGTGCTTTAAGAAGCTACTATATGCTTCAATTGCTCTCAATCTCTCATTACCTGCTAGCAAAGATGGTCATTTTTATCTTAATTATTATACTAGATAAAGAATGCAAACTAGAAGAAGAAGAAAACTGAATCAAAATTACCATTTCCTTGTTCATCATACTTAACCATGTCGGGGTCTGAGGAATGAAATGCTTCTTTTGAAGGCATATTAATCTGTACCTCAATATCTGTTAACATCCCTAGAAGATAACATCTTTCATTCTCAAAATCTAATAATGATTCATCTAGATGTCCCAGTGATCTCTAGTTTACAACATTTTGATCTTCTGAAGAGGTACTGCTAGTACTCTCTGAAATATTCTAAGATCTCAACCCTTGATAATCTTCATCACTCTATCAACTTCACAAACATCACTACCTATTTTCTTGATCGTCCCATATTTTTCCCTGTAAACCTTGAGTTCAGTTTCCAAGACTTTTATCTCTTCCTTCCTTTTCAGAATCAGGCCCATCACCTACATTGCTTCCTCCTCTTTATTTAATTATTCAGTATAAAATTAAGGCCTACTTAATTTATAATTAAGACTTCGACCTGATGTGATCGATGATGGACTGGTCAGGCAGGGGAGCTTTGGTAGGAACTCCATCCGAACCGTAGGAGTGATTTTGAATAGAGCTTATTTTTGAGAGAAAATAGTATTTTTGACATTTAATAGCAATTTAAAACTTCTTAATTCTTAATTCATGTGAAATAATAACTAACTTCTTATATTGTGAGAACGGGATAGACACTATTAATCACAATCATTAATAAATCTTATTAATGGATAGAATAAATTAATTAATCAATAACCATTAATGAAATTTATTTACGAACCATCATTAATAGTTATAACGTTTTCTGATCTAATAGAGAGGAGTTGAAAAAAGGAATTGCTCGGAAGTGGATATAATCCTATTAATATTTGTCTAACGAATATACATTCATTCATTTATTTTATAACAATAGCACAATTTAAAGAAAGAGTTTAAACTATTAAAAATCATCATACCAATTTGAAACTTTTCCTTTTATATAATTATTAAAACAAGGTACACACACATGAATTTCCCTCCACTTTATTTAATTATAAGGCATGCATCTTATTACAGCCCTAGGTTTGGGGTTAGAGGAGGACAAGACAAATAACCCCAGATAAATTACTATCCTTAAACATTATTGAGAGACATGGAGAGAGTTAGTGAGAGAGTAAAAGGAAAAGACATTCATATTATATATATATAAATATATATATATATACATATATATATATATATATATTTATGGTAATGGTATGGAGTTTACTAGTGGATTCCGGATATAATACGCAGTTAAATCTTTAATGATCAACTTCTGATTTTATTTTCTTATTTTTTAAAATCTTCAATAGAATTTTTTTTTTGTATATATATTTTATATATTATACTCTAAAAGAATAAATTAAAATTTATGGGTATTTGATCAAATTTATTACTTTTTTTACTTATTATTCTCTCTCTCTCTCTATATATATATATATACTTACATATATATATAGTTTTGCTACCGTTGGACTTTTGCATATCACTATTTGTTATATTAATAAAATATTTAAAAAAATCTTATTGGTAAGCTTTAGTTATTATATTTTAATATTAAAATCTAAAAATATAACTAAACCTTAGGAGATATTTTTAGAAGGAAAAAATTGAAAACAAATATGTTAATCATACCCCTTTTTTTTTTGTAAGCGATGTCCTGGTCAGAATCACGTAAACACCCCAACTATTTAGCTATAAGTTGGACCTATGACTTGCATTATGCAAGTTTTACCTTGGAATCACTCTGCCACACCCTTAAATATTGTAAATTATACTTATTTATTATGTTATATGTACAAAGGTTTTTTTTTTTTTTAAGAAAAATACAATGACTAATGATTTGAAAAAAGTAGTGTTCAAATAATTGGAACAGTAGGAAAACAAACAAGAGACGTTGATGCAATTAAAAGATTAGGACAGAATATGTTTAGAGAAAAATTAAAACTTCAAAGATCGAAAAATTAATTTAACGAAAAATCTTAGTTAGGTTGAAGTTGTCCCTTCTAGGACATATTAGTGGTGAGTGCGTAGACCAAAGGTCCTGAATTCGACTTCCACCAACACTTTCTTAGTTTGAGCCCTGTGCGCATCTATGGATAGCTATTATAGGCTAAAAAAAGTGTGGGGAAAAAAAAAAAAGTTGAAGTTAAACCTTACCTAAATACAATTGGTTTCCTTTTGCCTTCTCACCTGTTACTCCAATTAAGATGATCTAAATTCATTTAATTAATGTAGATGTACATTCGGTTTCCATTTAAATTTGAGTTTTATCTTTAAATTTTTGGGCAAAAATATAGAACTAAACCAAAATTCCTAGAAAACCTAGCAAAAGCAAACAGAGTTTAACATAACAAGAATCAAAATAAATAAAGAAATGTTAGACTACAAATTAAATAAATAAATAATAATTTATTATAATTTTAACACACTAATTTGTATTTTGAATAAAAATATAATTTCTTTTTCTGTTTTTTATTTTTAAACTAACGAACCAAAAGCCGAACTAAAATTTCTTCTAGATTTTATAACTTGAAACCAATTATGATAAAATCTAAGAGATTGGTCGAAAATTATTCATGAATCTATGAATAAAACCGAATATATACGGAACGCACTTAAAGGTTAAAGAATGAACAAATTTTTATTTATATATCCAAATGAAAAAAAAAAAGAAATATATAAATTATCAATATTGAACAGAAAAGTTCAAAATACTCAAATCTTCAAATATATATAATAAAAAAATTTTAAATATAAAACTTTTCTGCATCTAATTAAAAAAATTCAAAGAACATATCATAAAGAAATTGTTCAAAAAATTTAATATTGAGGATAGATTATTTTTGTTATCTTTCCACTCTCTATACATAAGAATTACCTTAATATAATTAGTTGATCGTATAGAAGTTGTTATACTATAAGATAAATAAATATTTTAGACTATTCAACTTCGAGAATTAATTCTACTTTCCCCTTATTCCATTTGTAGGAGTCAAACATATATACATTAAAACATTAATAATCCACATGCAGCAGTGCGAAGTATTTGAACATAAAATTTTATGGAAAGAATATTAATTGTGGAGAATCATGACTTAAAAAGATATAAAACGTATGTAATATTATAAATATAAATATATCAAACTGAAATTATAATTCCTTTTACATTCCCAAATGTAAAAATAGAAACAGAAACTTTTTTTGAGTTTTCAAGGGATTGTCGGTGGTATTTAAATTGAAGACCTATTGTCGGTGCACTAGCCACTCCAATGTGTCTCCGAAGAAACATAGAAACATAAACTCAATTATTATTATATCAAACCAGTACTTCTAAAATTAAAACAAGTACAAAAGAGAAATTTCTATCTCTTTATTTATTTCATAATTATTATATATATTATTATAGGGTCACACGTACAAAGCCCTAATTAGATATTGATCGGGCGGTAAAACTGCATGAAATTAATTAATATGGAGACCTCTTATTCATCTCCTTAACCTTTTGCTTGATGAGATCAATGAAGGATCGGTCCCCCATGAAAGCTCTTTTAAGAACTTCTTCAAGAATTGTAGAAGTGGTATTGAATAGAGATTGGAACAAGTTTTGACGTCCGGGGTTTTGGCTGTTGAAAGCAGAATAGGATGTTGCATTCTTCTCTTGCTCAACATTAAGCTGGAAATGCAGAAGTCCCGAAGGAATAATGAACAATTCAAAGGCAGTGAGGATTTTTGAGTAGAGAGTGTTGTCGGTAGAGAACCACCCTACCAATACATTTCCCTCCGTGACAAATAACAATTCGGTGGCCCGAGGGTGGGTATGGGGCAGGTCGACTCCCAAGGGAAGGTAGGTAACTCTACACCCGGAAAGTCCCAGTGTATTAAGGCTAGGCAACTCAGTGACAGTCACATGTGTGATGTTTACACCAAGGTCATCAAAATGATCAGGCTTTTCAATAAAGCCACGGTACAAGAAGTCTTCTGAAGAAACATTACGAGGGTTTTTGCAAGGAAAGCCATTGAGAAAGATAGGGGATTTCAAATCCGCCACACAGAAGTCCTGCAATGGACTTGGATCGTTGCAGTGGGAAGGAAATGGAAGAAGAAGTAGAAGTAACATGAGATAAATTGACAAGGAAAAGGGGAAAATGAGATGCATGAGAGGCCATATTTGGTAATTTGCTTAAGCTTTTAAGGGAGTAGTATGCTTTATAGTTATAAGCTTTAGCAAGGCAATGTATTTATAGAGAGATTTTGGAGGTCTTCAAAAGTTTATCTAGGAAGGAAAGGTATTCATTTTAATCTAAATATGAATTAACTTATTTTAATTTAAAAAATAAAATATTTAATTCTATATAGAGATTTCAAATAAAAACATTCAATTTTGAAGGAAAGGAATAATAAGAAATGTACATGTATATATCATATTATTTGAAGTCTTTGTCGGGCAAAGAAGAAAATTAAGAAGATTCATTTATTTATCAATTTAACTAACTGGTTTAAGATAAAATTCTAAGTAATTTATTTTTCTTTAGACTACCTAGCACTTGTGGATAATTCAATAATATATATAAATATAAATATATATATATATATATCATTTTTGCTAAGGCGTGCATTAACCATTATCGTAACAGAATTCTTGCTCATGCAGCCAACCAAGCGGAGTAAGAATTCCGTTACGATAACGATTGAAGCGCGCCTTAGCAAATCCGTATGTATATATATATATATATATGTATATATATATATCTATATAAATTAAGAATCCACTGCTAATTCATATCTATTATATATAGTAGATGAAAAGTCCGATATATATATATGTATATATATATCTATATAAATTAAGAATCCACTGCTAATTCATATCTATTATATATAGTAGATGAAAAGTCCGTGCAATGCAAAATAATTATGATTTTTTTATATTTATATGTTAATTTTCTTTTTTGTTATTAGTAATAATTGTTAATAAATATTTTTAAAATATAAGGAGAGAGAATTATATAAACTTTGTTTGATGTTGAAGTTGCAAGTTTTGTTTAATAAATTTCAATTATTGGATTTATTTTAATATTCATATTTAAAAAGTAATATATAGATATTAATAATGCATTAAATTAAAATAATATATTTTTATATATGAATTTATTTATTTTACAAAGATTTTTTATGTTAAAAATTAAATTATTTCATAAAAATTATATTTTATTAAAATATAATAATTCAAAACTTATAATAGTATTATATGAATCTAATTTATTATTTATTTAATTAATGATTTGCTTTTAGATAAAAGAATGACTTTTATTAGTTTATATTATTCACATTCCTATCATATGTAACTTTCTTCTTCTTTTACGTAAAGGGAACTCGTCTCAAAATTGATTCTTCATCCCCAAACTCATACTTTCTATTGCCCACATAGTCCAAAGGCGATAATAGAGATTATTAAAATGATCCAAGAGGCTATCTTCAAGCAAATGAAAAAATGAAGATAGCACATCTGACAAATTAACTATGAGAAAAAATGAAGAATTTTATTTTCAGTGAATAAAAATAAAGAGATATTCTTTGTAATTCAAAAGTCAAGTAGCGTGTCATTGTTATATGTATTATATTAGATATAAAGAATCATAAAGTAAGACATTACCAACTCATCAACAACTGTCATTTGAAGCGTTTTGGTGAGTTTGCTTCTACTTTATATAATATAATATATTATTATTACAAACCCTAAATCTTTAGAAAATATCAAATTTTAATTACTTTCCGAAAATATACAAATATATTATTTTTTCTTATAAATTAAAATTTTAAATTAGTCAACTAATTTGGTAAATCCCTTCAACTTTTTATCTTCCCATAAAAAAGAAATATGTTATCTCTCGTTAATTCTGTTTATTTTAATACAATAAGATTTATCTCAAAATCAATAATTCGACTTTTAATTTTTCAATAAAAAAATTGATTGATATATCTTCTTCTTTTTTTTTTTTAATATAATAAGATTCTTCTTCAACAATATTCAACTCTTTTTTTTTTTTTTTAATCTTTTCATCTCTATATATTCTTTACATTTGCTTAACAAAGACCCATGCAAAGTAGGAGTAGTTTACCTAGTTGTATAAATGGCTGAACTTGGTCCAAATTTATCTGATAAGTTATGCATTCATTTTAAATTTAATTATTATCTTGAGAAGTCAATTTATATACAAAAAATTTTTTAAAAAATCATTAATTTCTAACTATTGGCTGAAAGTGAAACTATCATTCTTAAATGAATTTAATTTTTTCTTCTAAAAAAAGTAAGAAAAATGTTAATTTTTATAAGGATGATTGAAAAATTTTGTAATGATTTTTGGATTGTAAATAGAATTTCCGTTCGTCCAATCTCTAAGCAAGTCATGGGGCATTGGGGCTTCCTTTTTTTTTTTTGTTTTTCTTTCTTATGGGGCTTTTTTGAAAAGAACTTAATTGAATGCATATCACGGAGGAAACAGCCATTATGACAACAGCAATTACGTAATAAAACAAGTCATGGGGCATTGAAGCTTCTTTTTTTTTTTTTTCCTTTCTTATGGGATAATTACATGGATATCAC
>JAOXNR010053514.1:0-14098 GCA_028571225.1 Parsonsia alboflavescens
TGCTACAGTGCACACCCAACCAAACAACACTGTAGCAAATTGCCGTTACGGTAACGGTCTCCGGAGCGCACCTTAGCAAATCCGCATATATATATATAAATATATTTATATTTATATAATCCGAAAAAGTTAAAGTGGAAAAATTCTTATTAATGGTGCCTAATGCCTATACATCTTCTTAGGTAAAAAAAATTCTAAATTAAAATTTTATTATATGAAAATAGATATTTGGAATGAATGATAAATATTTAAATTTATCTTTATCAATCACATTATAATTATACATATTCTTCATGTGAGATTAAGGTGTAATGTCAATATATATATATATGAAAATATTTTAGAGTGCTACAAAATACATCATCGTCTGATAAAATGCTTTTATTAACTCTTTAATAATCAAATTAAACATATATATTTATATAGGTCAATTCTACGGAAATATACATGGTAATCCATCATAAAATGAATTCAGATCTCCATCATAATTGCGTGTATGTATACTCTATTTTTTCCCCCCACGGAATGCTTCCCCGTTGTTTTCTTTTAATAAGGATTTGATGGCAGACCAAATACTTGGACTTTCTTTTAATAAGGATTTGATGGCAGACTTGTTTTCTTTTAATAAGGATTTGATGGCAGACCAAATACTTGGACTTTCTTTTAATAAGGATTTGATGGCAGACCAAACACCCTCCTATGGAAAGTCAGCTCTATATTCAACGGTGTTACCTGGTTTAAACTGAGACAAGTGGTTGCTGATGCTTCCAGGGCTGTACAATTCACATGCTGACATTTTTCGTAATATAAGAAAACTAGTATATGTAAGAGATTACATATGAATTATGATTTATGATTTATAAGGAACAAAAATGTAAGAGATGTACTGTGTTTAATATATAAATTAGTTTAATAATATTAAATTAATGAGTAATGATATTTTAAAGTCTATTAATTAAAAAAATCTTCTAAACATGAATAGATTATATCGGTGGTGATGTTTTCAATTTTATTATTTTTATTATGTATTAAAATCTTTATACTTTTTCATGTTAGTAACTCTCAATCACTAACGTTACATGTAAGTGATCCCGTAAAAAACAAACTTATTTAAGAATATTTCCACATTAAAAGGAATATTTCCACATTAAAAGAAATATTTTCATCGATAAACATTCTTGTCTATGTGAAAAAAAAAAAATTTCATATGTGACCTAATAATTATAATTTATTTTGTGCCTTGATTCCAACAGAAGGAGTTCCATCCATTCCCTTGAATGATAAATCAGTATACTGTTTAACAAAGTGAAATCAAATTAATCTTAGATCGTTTTACTACTAATAATTTATGGGCATCGAGTTTTCATTCTACAAAAATACATGAAAAAAGTTAGAACCAATCCACATGATAATTTAATATTTTTGAAATATAATATTAATCTTTCAAAATTAGGGTTATGTTATTCATACAACCTTATTTGAATCAGTAAGTTCTTTGACAGTTCGTCCTAATAGCTGCACACACTCAGGATCCCCTATCAAGAGAGAAACCGAACCACTGCCATCAATCATACGAACTTGGAGTTTATATCTTTAAAAAACATCAAATCATCATGTAATTAAAAATAATACCTTTTTAATTAATCTTTCACAAAAACAAATTGTAGAAAAATCTATCTTTTTAGGGATCCCAATGGATGGAATGACGAGATCGCAGACCATAGGTCTCGAGTACGAATCTCACCAATATCCTTTTGGATAAGCGGAATGTGAAGGTGCGTGAAAACTGATTCGAACATCGTTAAAAAAAATTATAAATAATAAATGCCAATAAAAACGACATTGGCATTAAGGAAACTTTAAAGACCTGATAAAGCGGATTGAGGAGTGGTTGAGCGAACCACAGTATTGAAATCAAGATCTAGCGCATCATGCGTGCTATTAACTCCTACCAATAAATAGACATTTCCCCAAAAAAATAGAGGATCAATTTCAAAAATGAGTTTCTATAAAGTTAACAATGGGTGAATCCTTGATTTATTTTCAATAATATAAAGATTTCAAAATAAGAAAGGAAGTTGTCATCAAGAGAAAGGTAAATTTCAAACTAAACACACATGGAGCATATTCTTCTATCTCTAAAATTACTTTTTCATTGAATCTCAATTCTCAAATGATTTAGGCCTGTTTGGATTGGATTGATTTGTTTTAACGTGAAAGATGAGTACGTAAAATGAAAATTACATTTGTTTATTTGAGTTTTTGCAAAAAAGCACAAGTTTTAGAAGAAAAATAAAGTCAAAAATTGACTAATTTTTTGAGCTAAACAAATAACTTATAAAAAAAAGACTTTTAACTTTTCAATTTTTCATATCAATTTTTTTAACTTTTCTCTTTTTATTTTATTTTATTTCTCATTTTCCTTTTTTTTTTTCCTTTTCCTATCAATTGTTTATTTATTTATTTTTTTTAACCCACACCCTAGGCAATACCAACCCTGCTCCCAGTCACCGCCCTCGCCTACAACCATTTCCTACTACCACCGTCGTGTAGTCAAGCCTCTGATCAATTAGTTACTTCTGTTTTTAGTTTTTTGGATCACCTACCAACCGCCCAGCAAGGAAGAAAAAATTCAACGGTTTTGCCTTCCGCTGTTTCTTGCTTTTCTTTATTCCTTCTTTCTCTGTTTTTCCTTCTTTCTTTTCGTGTTTTTCTTCTTTTTTTTTTCTATGATAGTATTTTTTATTTTTTTTAATTCATGTGTATATCTTTATAACTTATAGAGAATAAAAATATGTTTAAAATGGGGGAAAAAAATTATTTTAGATCTATCGAAATTAAACTGAATATAATGGACCACGGAGGAGCTTCAGTTCAAGCTCAAGCAAGCAGTAAAAAACAGCAACTGGGAGTTGGCCGCCTTTCCTCTTCGAACTTCACCTCAGTAGAGAAGAGCATAACTTAGAAGCTAGAAACCAATGTAGCATAGAGCACTTAGTGCCTATGGCGACTCAGCAAAGCAATTCTCTATCCCTCCCAAATAAGATGAGATTTGAACAGAAGCCTTGAAGGAAAGGAAATCGACCTTGCCTTGAACGGAAATGAATTGAATGACATGCGATGAGAGACTAACATGGGAGGAGACAGAAAGTACCGATCAATCGAGGAAGGAAAGGAAATGTTGGGAACGAAAGAAGAATCATGCCCTAGATAGAATGGGTATCTTAATTGCATTTTCAATTGAAACGCAGGTCGGGTTGGTGAGCAATCAAACGGGTCAAACCTGAATTTAGGGGAATATAGTGAACTCGATGAACTCGGTAAACTCGGACAATTTTTCTAAGATCAACAAGTTGACTGTAATCGATCTTGCCTTAAACATTGATATTTTTGGACTAGGTTACACTCGAACTAGGCAAGAAAGTATAAAACAACTCGTATATTAAATGAATGTCCGAATTGTCAGGGGTTAATGAAGGTACGAGTTGTTTACCACAGTAGCATAAGAATCGCTCCACCTTTCTCTCTGAAAATAAACTGATTACTCCCCGCCACCTTAACTTTTCTGATGAAAACACTCCATTTCTCCACTACTCGAACAGCTGCCATCTTCTCTCTTTATAGTCCCGCAAGCTTTAGTTTTTCCCTTCACCACCTTTAAGTTCCTGCAAGCTTCAGTGTGGCAGCCAACGTTACTACACCTAATTGGAAAACAAAGTTATTTTACTTGGTTTCGCAAGCTTTGATTTCCCCTGATTCTGTCTCATTTTACCTAGGAAATGAAGAAATGTACAAATTTAATCAATTTGACATTTACTTGTATGGGTTGTTTTTTCTAAAATGTATGGGTTGTTTGGATACCTTGGATTGGTTGAGTATGGTAAATTTGTTAATTACATAACATATGATCTTTTTTTTCTAAATGTACGGGTTGTTTTTTGTTAAGCGTACGAATTGTTTTCTCTCCATGTTATGGGTTGTTTGAATACCATGCACTGGTTGGGTATGACAAATCTGTTAATTACATAACATACGTTTTTTTTTTCCTAAATGTACGAGTTGTTTTTTGTTAAGTGTGCTGGTTATTTTCTCTCTATGTATGGGTTGTTAGGATAACTTGCACTGGTTGGGTATGACAAATCTGTTAATTACATAACATGTGGTTTGTTTTTCCCTAAATGTACTGGTTGTTTTTTGGTAACTATCTTCTCTCCATGTATGAGTTGTGTTGTAACTTGCATGGGTTGTTTTTCCCAAGGGTATGGATTGTTTATCCCATTCATGATGCATCTTTATTTTGCTAAATGGAGTAATTTCTTGTGCACAACATGGAAGAATAGGGAGTTAATATTATTGAAAACCTTGACCACATGAAAAAAGACTAGTTCTTGGGAAAGATATAATGGACTCCATGAAAACAATCCATTGGTAAACTATCGACCCTGCAAAAGACATGCATGGGACATTTAACATCATTTGATAATCACAATCACTTTGCTGGTAACATCCTCTATCAGATAGTGTGTAGGAGAGTGGTGTAGCTCGATACATCTCATAATGAGTTGTGGTTCCTCAATGAGGACAAGATAGCCATGTTCTATAAAAGGGAGTGCTGCCTAGTCTCTGGACAGAAATTGGAGTACCTGAAAAATGAGCAGGTGAACATATGTATTTAAGTAACTTAAATTGTTATGAGAACTTTGGAGTGCTCGGAAAAAGTTTGATTTTCCACAACAACTGAAACATGTTAACTAAACAATCCGAACATGTTTTCAAAACAATCCGGACAAGTAGAATAAACAATCCTTTCATTAATTTAAAAAAAATGATGGGTCTAGTTTAAACAATCGAGACGTAACACCAAGTAAACAACTCGGACAAGTTAACTAAACAACCTGGACAAGTAGAACAAACAACCCGTTCATCCCTTTAAAAAAAATGATGGATCCAGTTTAAACAAACGAGAAGTAACACCAAGTAAACAACCCGAATAAGTTTCCAAAATAACTCATTCATCGCTTAACAAAAACTAATGGACCCACTTTAAACAAACGAGATGTAACATCAAATAAACAATCCGGACAAGTTTTTGAAACAACTCGTTCATCCCTTAGCAAAAACTAATGGACCCATTTTAAGCAAATGAGACATAACACGAAGTAAACAACTCGGACAAATTTACAAATTCCAATTTTTTCCTTTTGTGAAATTTGGATATAGCCCATAGCCGCTGGACTGAATTGGAGGGGTATTGTTTGGCAAGGTTGTCGGGGAGCTCAAGCAAATAGCTTTCAAGGCTAATCCGGTCTTTCTCTTTCAAGGTAAAATGTATTATTGAAATTTTTAGATTTTTGTGAAATTGAGGACCCAAGTGAGGATTTGACAGCAATAGGGGGGTTTTGTTTAATAACTAAGAAAGAAGTTGGAGGCACAACGACGTATCCAAAGATTCACACCATAATATAAATTCTGGTAAGATACTGAGAAAGAGGCTTGGAACTTTTTTAATTACGTGTTAGTTCATGTTACATTAATAAAAAAAATTTAAAAAAATCTTACACATAATTTTTAATTATTGGTTTTATATATTTTGTATATATTAAATCTTATAAAGATAAGTAGAAATATCTTTTACATACATATATTAGTTTTTTTTACTAGTGTGATAGGAAGAGTGACATATAAATATATAATTAAATATTCGAAACCTTTGAAAAGTGTATTTTAAAGGAAAAATAACCTTAAATAATCATTCGAAAAATTTAAAGAAGCCTTTAAGATTTTCAAAGGAATAAAAATAAAATAAGACCAACATGATCAAGAAATAATAAATATTGTCAGATTAAAATAAAAAATTTTCCTCTAAAAGTCAAAAAAAAATATTTTATTTTTAAAAAGTTTATCCTTGAGCTTAACCTGCATCCATTTTAAGATTCCTATGGTAATATATTGAGAAACTGCTAAGGAAGGACACGGCTTGGGGAATACGAAAAAGTTTAGCCTTCACTTGAGAGTCGCTCACCCACTATCGCTTCTATATATAAATATTAAATTAACCTATTAACTCCTTCACAATTCACAAATCTCAAAATTAGTACCAATTCAGAATCAGATTAAAACAGAATTTCATCCCCCAAGTCTTCTGCCCTTTCGTGATTTCCCGTTGTGGCTGAAGATGCCTATAATCAAGAGCTTCTTTTCATTCTTTGTGGGTAATATATTTGGAGTCTACATTAGAATTACAACGTACCCAATGTCAAGCAACGGGCCTATATTGGCCTTTCAATAGCCACGTAATTGGAGCAGGCCTATCACAAGCAGCAACAGCCGTCCCAACGCCAGAACAAGTTCGGGGACGAAGACGGCCATAACCCATAATTCTTAATAATATATATTTTTTTGTAAAATGATACATCCATCTTTACTTCATAAAAGAAATACTTTGGTCGTATAGAACTGACTTTTTAAATTTAATTTGATATAAATAATGGAATGTATTTTCACTTTCATAGATTTATTAATTTATCATTTGTAAGTTTTGTTTGATCGTTGTTGTTGTGTGTTATGAAATGAATAGAGAGACAACTCTATCATGCTCTTAAGGATTGACCATTAATGGTGGAAATTTGAAGATCCCTCCTAGATTTGAATTCCTTTATGAGTTCATTGATGCATATAATGTGGTATTTAAAAATGAAGTCTTTTGACTTGATTGATGGAAAAAAAAAAAACAAAGAGGGTTGCCTTGGCTTGGTCCTTGGCTCTTTGGGATTGGAGATGGATTAGGATTTAATGGCCCTTTGAAAAATGAGATCAACCTGTTTTGACCCTGTAAATGCTCTGATCTTTTGGAATTGAGATCGGATCTTTTAATACTTCTACCATGAAGGCCTCTCGGATCTTTTTCCTTCTCTCCCTCGAGCAAAGAGTATAGATGGGGTGCTGCTGTGCTTTGTTGGTGCCGTTACCGTGGTTCTAGGTGTTAAGAATCGGGTGATGATGGTGTTAGCATAACAACAGGGCAGGGTGTGACCATGGTGATAGCGCAAATCTAGTCTTAGGTGCTTTGCTCTCTATGCTACTTCTTTTCTTTTCCTTTATTATTATTATTTTTTTAAACAAAATGACGTGGTACGCCTGTTGCCCACACAGCACGGTTGCACTTTGTAGTCTTTATCTATATTTTTTGACAGAGGAAGAAATAGGGTGTACAGTGTACTTGAGTACCATGTGTTAAGTTTTCAATGCACGAAACTCATCATTTTACAGGAAAAAGACGGATATATAGGCAGTGGTCAGTACTGATTGTTGCAGGACTTCACATGCCCTGAAGCGGTTCCCCGGTGCTGCTATAGTTAACTGTATGTATTTCATTTTCAGGCTTGGAAAAAAAAAAATCCCGTAGAACAAACTTCATCAGTTTCAAACTCCATTTGAATCATTGGCAATGTCAAAAATCACCTTTTTCTACTTCATAAAAATATAATCTCTGTCATGATTTTTTAAATAATAATATAAAACGATCTTATATTATAGATCATTGACAATTTTCCGAAAGATCATTCACAATTTTCCATCCAACATTATAAATTATTATTGTCATTATAAATGTTATCATCCATATCAAATTACATGTATAAATTAAAAAATGTGAATCCAAAACAAAACGTACATATATTTCAGGAAATTTTTTTCATGTCATGACTCAAAATGGACATGCAAATTTTACGAAGATAAAGAATGATGCCTCCGTGATCAGCAAATCATGACCTGAGTACATGTCTCTAAGAATTATTACATTATGTTATTTTAATTTTACAATGAAGCTTTTATTATTTGTATATGGATGTAGTTATCTGTACATGGGCCAGGGTGTGGAGTAGAATGAATGAACTTGTATGGACGAAAAAGGGACAGAAGGGCTTTTAAGACTTGTACGTTAAGTATCTTTTCTATTCTTGAAATGGATTGCAAATATGAAAATATGTCTTTTTACTTTCGGTTAAATGAAATATGAGAAAGTAGTGAAGACCGACTTGTTTAGCTTGGTGTAGTTTCTTTAAACTTTTCGGAGTATTGCATGATTCTCCTCCTTTTTTTCCCTTCATGTCTCCTCCACATTGATTTTGCAAAGGATTGCAGACAGTAGTAAATTAAAGTTAACAAACACATGGACTCACACATATATTTATTGACTTTATGAGTCTGACTTTCGAATATTGAGAGTTGAGATTTTGAGCCTATTTGGATTAAATTCTGCCTGAATCTTATTCGTTTACGTTGACTTGTTCGTATTGTATCAATTTCTCAAATCAAAACTCATATTAATTCTTTATAGTAATGTTTTGTGGATTGGACCGGACCGGCTGGTCCAACCGATCAAATCAGGAATTGGCCAGTTGATCGGTCCGGTTCAAGGAAAAAAAACTATTATTTCAAAAATCGATGGTATTTTAATAAACCAATGAAAACCGGTCGGTTCAACCGGTGAACCAGCCAATTTAGTATTGAACCGATCGGTTTTCATTTTAAAAACTTTTGGGACTAAATTGATAAAATTAAAAACTTAATACACTGAACTGAAAAATAAACAAAATTAATTTCATAATTATGTAATGAAATTTGTGCATATTAAGGGCATTTGAGTTCTAAATTTATAATACTCCATTGGGTCTTACCTCTTCTTTGAACTCCAATGTAGGATTGTTCCAAAAAATAAGCAAACAGTCCAAGATAGTTAATTACATAATTCGTTGCTCAAAGTTAAAACCACTATAATTTGCTTCCAACTTCACTGAATTTTGGAATTTTTCTGTACAGTTAAAAAAAAAAATAAAAATAGGATTCAATTATTAAATAAATATTTTTTAATTATTTTATTAATCGATCCAATTACCGATTCAATTATGATTGAACCAATAACTTTTTCGGTTCAATGACCGGTCCGATTCTGAAAACATTGCTTTATAGAATTGACTTTATTAATTAACCATCTAAACACACGTGAGTTTGGTGCACTCTATATTATATTACATCACTATCTATAGAGTAAGAACAAATTATTCATTATTATGGCGTATAAAAGTGTGCAATTGCTTTTGTGATCTCACTCTATCCAATTTTCAATTCTGCCGGCATTGCTTTAGTCTTCAAAGCTCTCTCGACAGTTTTTAATTCTCTCAATTGTCGCAGTCAGTTCAAGATGGCAATTCCCAAGGCTCTCAAAGTGGCAGTAATAGGAGCTGGAGTCTCTGGCCTTAACGTGGCCCGTGAGCTTCAACGGGAGGGTCTGCAGGCTGTGGTTTACGAGAAGTCCGACAAGATTGGGGGACTATGGGTTTACACCCCTGAAATCGAAGACGATCCTTTAGGGAAGGATCCCAATAGAAAGATCGTCCACAGCAGCGCCTACGCTTCTCTTCGCACAAACTCACCGAAATGCCATATGGGGTTTTCTGATTATCCCTTTAAATTTCGGAAAGAGAGTGAGGAGGTGTTTTTTCCAAGCCACGAACAGGTCCTGGAGTTCGTGAACGATTTCGCCAAAGACTTTGGATTGCTCGACTTGATACGCTTTAATACCGAAGTCGTGAGGGTGGAGCAGGAAGCTTCCAAGGGCGATCAATGGGTCGTTGAGTCAATAACCAAAGATCATGAGGAGAGCTCCACAGAGTTATTTGATGCGGTTGTGGTTTGCAATGGGAGTAACACTCAGCCAAGATTAACTGAACTTCCAGGTACGTCCTCTTATTGCGAAATTATATGTATGTACGAGAATATTCTAAACTACTAACAATTTTATCTCTGCTTGGCCTGGGATTCAAGGAGTAGAGAAATGGCCTGGGAAACAGATTCACAGCCACAATTATAAAGTTCCAGATCCTTACAGGGATCAGGTACAGTCTCTGCCGATCAAGTTCTCAAACCCCATATTTAATATCTCAAAATAAACAATACTAGTAATTTGTATTTTTAAGTAAGTCCATCAATTTGTTTTAATTTTCAAACGCAGGTTGTGGTGATTATCGGTTTCGGACCAAGCACCTTTGATATTGCAGTTGAAGTTGCCGGGGTAGCCAAAGAAGTACATATTGCCACCAAAGGCTTGGGATGTGAGAAGCCTACAAGAGTGTCGGTTGAGGGCATTATTTGGATGCACCCACAGGCATACGCTCTTAACTTGCCCGTACCTAAACACCTAGATATATTTTTTTAGCATTTTTTTTTTTAACCTTGAGCATAATTTTAATATAATGTATTTTTAATTATTTGTACTAAAAAAATATTTATATATAATTAGTACTTGATCTTAAAAAATTAAATGATAAAGGACTTTCATAATATATATATTTTTGTTGATCATAACTTATACTATAGGTGGATCATTGCTCTGAAAATGGAGAAGTAAGGTTCAAGGATGGATCATCTGTTGTTGCTGATACCATCATCTACTGTACTGGGTATGTGTACACATATAATTCATCCACAAGTCTTCCATTATTTGTTCTTAATCTCATCTATCTTCAGTATTTTAGCATTCATGCCCTACACGATATCTCCTCAATATTCTCTTTCCCTATCATTTTACTTTATTTTAGCAAAATGAAAGGAGTGTTGAATTCCATTTGCCATTTTCATATATATTTTTTTAATTTAACAGGTATAGTTTTACTTTCCCTTTTTTTAAAACAAATGGAATCGTAACGGTTGATGACGATCGCATTGATCCGTTGTACAAACATGTGTTTCCTCCCCATCTTGCTCCTGGACTTTCTTTCATAGCCATACCTCGACGGGTAAATTACTTCTCGTTTTTATTTCTTTATAATAATTTTTGTTTTGTTCCATGTTCCGGAACCTAATTTCAATACAAGAAATAATTATGTAAAATTTTACTGATTACAAGTCTAAAAGGTGTGCAATTCCTTGTGATCTCAGGTTTTCCCATTTTTAATGATTGAATTGCAAAGCAAGTGGGTTGCACTCGTTCTCTCTGGCAAAGCGGTTTTGCCATCTAAAGAAGAGATGTTTGCGGACATAGAAAACCTCTACAGCCAAATGGAGCAAGCTGGACTGCCCAAACACCACACTCACTGGTTTGAATTTGATGGTGTGGTATGGTTCTTGATTAATCTATGAATCCCTAAATTTAATAATAATTCAGAAGAAAATACTACATGCTCCATTTTTTCTTAACTTTATTTATTTATGCTCATTTTAACCGCCAGAAAATGTTTTTTCTAAACGTTAAAATAGTAAAAAATGACTGATTTCAATCGTAAAAAAATGCGTTATACCTCGTAATGTACATAGATCAATTCCGGATAAGGTAATCCACCATAAAATGAATTTCGATCTCCATCATAATTGCGTGTCTATTTTTTTCCCCACGGAATGGTTCCCCGTAGTTTTCTTTTAATAAGGATTTGATGGCAGACCGAATACTTGGACTTTCTGGCCGCACAAGCAAGGCACCCTCCTATGGAAAGTCAGCTACTAGCTATATTCAATGATGTTGCCAAAGACGTCCTTGGTTCCTGGTTTAAACTGAGACAAGTGGTTGCGGATACAGCCAGAGCTATAGAATTCCCATGCTGACATTTTTCATAATTTAAGAAAACTAGTATATGTAAGAGATTACATATGAATTGTGATTTATGATTTATAGGGTACAAAAATGTAAGATATGTACTGTTTAATATATAAATCAGTTTAATAATATTAAATTAATGATTAATGATATTTTAAAGTCTATTAATTAAAAAATTTTTCTAAACACGAATAAATTATATCAATGGTAGTGTTTTCAATTTTATTATTTTTGTTGTATATTAAAATCTTTATATTTTTTCATGTTGGTAACTCTCAATCATTAATGTTACATATAAGTGATCACGTAACAAACAAACTTATTTAAAAATATGTCCACATTAAACAAAATATTTTAATCAATAAACATTCTTGCGTGTGTGGAAAAATTTTTCTCTAATTGTGGGAATTTTCTTCACATTCACCAAATATAAATAAATGCCGAAAATGGAAGAATGATAAAAAATAAATTCAAATACCTAGTAATTTTAATTTCTAGGTAAGTATATAGACAATAATTGGTATGGAAAATAAGAAAAAAAAAATTATTAAACTTCTAACCTATTCATCCTTTCCAGACAAAGCGTAATTTAGTGTCTAATTAATTTTGTTCGGCTTAATATTTTCATTGTAACCAAACTTGGGTATCATTAATCCCGATTAAAGACTCCATACAAGGTGACGATATTTCTACTCATAAATAATGTGTCCAATTCTTTTTTAAGGAGATATGTTTTTGAAAAAGAGACTTTGAAAATATTATTGATGTGGCCAAGCAAAGTTGCAATCCAAAATCAAAGTTCAATTATTATTGTTATTTAAAGTGGAACTCATATTAGATGAGGTCGAATAAAATGTAGGACAATTTGAGTTTAAAATGAAATAAGTTATTATATATGGATTTAAAGATACTGATAAGATGGGTTGGAGAGGTTGAACAAAACACCGTATTTAGATCAAGATTTAGCCCATCAGGCATGCTATAACTCCTACCAATAGATAGGCACTTCCCCCAAAAACAGAGGATCAATTTCAAACATGAGTTTCTACAAAGTTAACAATGGATGAATTCTTGATTTATCTTCAACAATACAAAGATTTCAAAATCAGAAAAGAAGTTGTTATCAAGAGAACGTTAAGTGTCAAACTAAACACACAACACATGGAGCATATTCTTCTCTCTCTCAAATTACTTTTCCATTGAATCTCAAATGATTTAGGTCCTATTTGGATTGTATTGATTTGTTTTAACTTAAAAGATAAGTACTTAAATCAAAATTAAACTTGTTTATTTGAGTTTTTGCAAATGAGCACAAGTTTTATATGGAAAAAATAGTCAAAAATTGACTTTTTTTTTTAAGCTAAAAAAATAGATTATAAAAAAAAAATTTTAACTTTTCAATTTTTCATATGAAGTTTTTTAACTTTTCTCTTTTCATTTTTTTTATTTCTCATTTTCCCTTTTTTTCCCCTTTCCTATCAATTGTTTCTTTTTCTTTTTCTTTTTCTTTTTCTTTTTTTGACCCCAACATAATCATACCGACCCCACTTCCAGCCACCCCCAGCGCCCACGACAATTTCCATGTAGCACCGTCGTGTGGTCAAGCCTCTGGTAAAGTAGTTACCCTGCCCACCCACCGCCCAGCAAGGGAAAAAATTCAGCGGTTTTGCCTTCCGCTGTTTCTTTCTTTTCTTTTTCCTTCTTATTCTCGTTTTTTTTTTTTTTTTTTTCGAGTTTTTCTTCTTCTTTTTTTTTATTATAGTATTTTTATTTTTTTAATTCATGTGTATATATTTATAACTTATAGAGAATAAAAATATAATAAAAATGGGGAAAAAAAATATTTTAGATCGATCGAAATAAAATTGAATAAAATTTATTTATTTTATTTTTCAATCTTTTTAAAAAAATTTATGATATTTTTAAAGAGGTTAAATTTTTAATGTATTGTATTAAAAATAATTTAAATATATTTAAATACATTAAAATATTAGCGTTTAATATATTATAATTTATAAAATATAATTATATTTCTAGATTTTAGAAAATTATAATAAAAACAAAAAATTAAAAAAATATTAAAAGTATTTTTTTATCAAATAAGTTTTATTTTGAAAAGTATTTATAAATTATGCACCTAAACACTTTTTTTAGGGGCATTTTCATTTTTACCCAAATTGAAAAGTAATTTCTTATTTACTTAAATCTTCACAATATTTCACAATTACTCATATCTAAAACTAACTTTTCATTCTATACCCATTTTGACTTTTAATAAAAAAAAAAAAAATCAAAACATAACATTTATTCTCCTTTCACATGCATTTACTATCTTATCCCTCAACATTCAACACACTCAACTGAATCCAACTACCTGTAAAATGAATTGAAGAAACTACAACTAACATCATACATTTGATCAAATGGTTTGAACCAATGTTTTCAGAACCGGACCGGTCATTGAACCGGAAAAGTTACTGGTTTAAGGTTTAATGGTTGGACCGGTAT
>JAOXNR010053515.1:0-14097 GCA_028571225.1 Parsonsia alboflavescens
TTTTTTTTACTTTATCAATTATATATATATATAAATATATATATATATATATATATATTATATATATATAAATAAAAATGTTTACAGGGGTGCTAGAGAACGCAACGTTGCGTTCCGTCTGGAACGCAACCGTTAGATATCCATCTATGTGAAGAACGACGTCATTTCCTCAAGTGAAGCCAAATGGACCCAATTCCCCATTCTCTTCACCAGCTCCAAATCCTCCATCGGGATTTCATCCTCTAACTTTAAATCCTTCCTCCACGCATTCACCCTCACAGTCTCCATCAAACAAGTTGAGCAGAAACTCACGAAGCAAAACCCCAGAACCCACATTAGACAACCCTAGCTTCTCCTCTTCATTTTCTCCCAAAAATTCCCATTTAAATTCAGACAACCCTAACTTCCCCAAAAGTCGGACGAAGCTCTGCAGCACAACTCGTTGGAGGAAACCATTCCGCCAGCATAGTTTGTTGTTAGGGTTCCAAAAGTCGTCGGAAGAAGCTCTCTGCAAAAATTCGTTAGGAGTCAGAGGACGAGAGATACAGCCGATTGGTATTCACTCAGCTTCCAATACTTGGTTTTGTGTTGGTTTTGTTACTGAAATGGTGGGCTTGGAAATGCTAAAATGGGAAATCCCATGGTTCCAACAGGGAGTGCCAGAATAGAAGATGCAAGCTCATTTGGGTTTTGGGGTTCTGCTTCGTGGGTTTTTACGAGTAGCCGGAATGATCTAAACCACTAATTTCTGGCCACTCACACGAGAGAGCCAGTCACTTGACCGGCAAATGTTAATTTGTAAGTTCATTTCGGTCACTCAACTCTTATTCTTATTCTTAGAACCAAAATTACTCTGAAACCTTTAGACTCACTAGGATTGGCCCTCCTCAACCGGACAACACCGATGCCCCCCAGCTAGTCGGATGGAAACTAGACCGGTTGGCTAAAACAATTGGTGTGAAGTTTGAGTTCCGTGAATTTGGGGCTAATTCTTTAGTCGATATTGATGCTTCAATGTTGGACCTAGGGTGCTGATGCGGACGTCCGAATCTATCCAATTCAAGGATATTGCGGACCTTCTACCTAGGGATGCGAGTCAGACCTATTTTCTCACAATGGGTTGAAACTTGACTGGACGACTGGAAATGGGCCACTGAGCAATAATAATTGCTTTGCAATGACATAAGCTGTTTTTCGGCCATTTGGGATCGTTTTGATGGGTTTTCAGGCATTTTTATTTTTTTTGGCTTTTCTTATAATTTAGGGATATTTTGGTAATTTCGTTTTTTTTCTTTTTTCTTTTCCTTCTGATTTCCCACTAGGATTAGGTTTTAATTTCCGAATTGTTTTTCAATTAGGTTTAGGGCAGATTTAAGTCTTTAAATACTGGCCGTTTGTCTTAGTTTTAGATATCTTTGTTTTTTGACATTATTCCAGGAATTGAATTCTTTTTTTTTCTCTTTACTTTAGTTTTGAATTGCAATTCAAGTTAGGCAAAAATCGTGAGTGATCACGCAAAGCATCCATTTTCCATTTTCCTGTTTGAATTATTGTTCGGTTTATCTCGCACGATTCAAGTCGTCTTGCATCAGGCACAGTGATGTTGAAGTAGCTGCCATAAATTTGGTTTTTGAGCTTCGTAGATTGCTGTCGAGACCTAGGGCAATTGATAAGGTTGTGAATTCAATCAAAGCTATGAAGCCAAAAATTGTGACCATTGTGGAGCAAGAAGTGAATCACAATGGCAGTGTCTTTCTTGACAAGTTTAATGAAGCTTTGCACTATTATTCCTCAATGTTTGACTCATTAGAGAGCTCCGGGCTCACTCAACCCAACAACTAGGACTTGGTGATGTCTGAAGTCTACTTGGGGTGGTAGATTTGCAATGTGGTGGCTTGCGAAGGGCCAGATAGAATTGAGCGTCACGAGACATTGACTCAATGGCGGGGGAGGATGAGCTCGTCCGAATTTGACCCCATTCATCTCTGATCAAACGGGTTCAAGCCAGCCAGTATGTTACTAGCAATTTTTGCCGATGGAAATTGGTATAGGGTGGAGGAGAACGATGGATGTCTGATTCTGGGTTGGCATACGTGGGGGCTCATTGCAACCTCTGCATAGGAGCTCAATGACCACAACGGCAATGATGCCGAGCCTTAGTGAGTAAGACGGTGGTTTGACTTTGAGTCAACTCGAAATTGGGAATGAGTCAACTCGAATGGGGACTTGAGTGACCAAAATGCCTTTTAAAAATTAACATGTGGCGGTCATGTGACTGGATCCGCTATGTGAGTGGTTTGGACCATTTTGACTGCTTGTAAAAACGTGAGGGACCGTTATGGCTTAAAGAAACATCTGGGACCAAACTATATTTTGGTCCAAACTTGTGGGACCAAGTAGGTTAAAAGCCCTTCTTTGTAATATACAGAAAAAACTTACATGTGTTTTAAAAGATCAAATATCCCTAGAGTCTAGTTTATTTTTTAGGATTTAGTTTATAAAATATATTTATAAAATAATTAAAAGATATGTGTAAATTTTTATTAATGTACTAAAGTGTGTTATAGAAAAAGTGTATTGGAAGATATGTCGTCATTTGAAACTTTTTTGTGAGGAACTCTGTAATTCAGTAAGCCTACAATTTAGTTGTTATGTGGTATTTTGAGAATAAAGAAAGAGCTAAAAAATGGATGTGTTTTCAAATTTAGAAGTTTACTTCAATTATAAAGCTCAAACGATTTAAAAAAAAAATTTAAATTTGTTATACAGTGTATAATATAGCTCATAAATAAAATTTTATTAATTAAATGATTGAGAGTGTAAAATGATTATAATATATATTTTTTTGTTTACCGTTGATACGTGACATTTTGAGAATCATGAAAGAGTCAAAAAAAAAAAAAAGTTTTTTCACGTTTTGGAGTCTACTTTAATTATATGTAAAAGATTTTATAAAGTAATGCTTCAAAATGCACTACATATGCAGTACACCTATGTGTATTTATATCTTGTGAATACATAATGCAGAAGTGCATCCTAACATTTATTTATCATTGTTAAGAATATCATTTATGGTCATTTTTAAAAACTAATTTTATAATCTTTATTTGTCTATATATGTATGCATCTTACCTGTAAATTTTCTGAGTTAGGGTTTCCACACTCTATTTTGTAAAGTGCATTTCTTTTAACGAATATTTCTTGCCAAGTACAAAGTATGATAAAAAAATTATTTTGAAACCAATATTGATAAAATGACTACAAACGATATATAATTAGGGATAGAGGGTGTATAATTTGGTATCTGATGTCAATACTAATTAATAATGTTGACCAATATCATATTATAAAGTAAAAAGATGTAAGATTATGGATGAAATTATTAAAATTATTATACGAAATTAGATTGTGGATGAACTTGACAGGTCATCATATATGGTTTGAGGCTAGAACAACATATAAAATGTAAATGAGAAGCAATAATCAATTTGATGTATATTCACAACAACAATCAAGATCATCAACATCATTCCATAGTTTCCCTTTGCCTGCACAAGTGTCCTTGTTGCAATTGGAGACATTACAACTTGGAAGATGGAAGGAACCAATGCACTTACGTACTACAGTCACCTCATCAGCCACACAAGTATATATTGAGGGGCATCTAAATGATATCTGAAACAGAATATGTTGCTTCAGATTCATAAATCTAATTTTTTTTTTCATAAAGTTTGCTAAAATGCTTCATAATGAATAACTTCTGCTTTTGAATGTATTAGTTGCACGCTTTCTTCTGTCTAGTGGTAGATTATTCCTATAATTGGTTTTCTTTGGAGTTTGTATAATTTTTTGTTTTTCCTATCAAGATAATTTCACTATTGAAAATTGTTGATTATTAACATTTAGCGACATATTCTAATATCCAAATTGGGAATTTTCAGATATTTTCTGGTTGGTCCGTGAACAGATTTTGATTTTTATTATTTTCATAACAACACCACTCACAGAATAATATTATGCAAATTCATTCCCATATCTTAAAAAGAAACAAAAAACCATCGATATGATCATGATTTGTATCAGATGCCTTCATTGAAGAAATATCAACTATTGAACTTTATCAATTACCTGCTCAAAAGCAGCAACAATATTTGCCCATTCCATGTCCCTTGTGATCATCAAATGAGATCGTGCTAAAAGGGGTGCAATCTTAGCCTCAAACAATCCTCAAACGTGTTTAGGACTATTGTATTTAACAGCATATTTGATTGTCAATTTACTCATGGAAATAAGATAAATATTGCCTCCTATGGTGAGGATGGTGTCAAAGAACCTGTTAGAGATTGGCTGATACGTGCTTGCCTCAGAGATGGGTTCTTCATACTCTAAGATCTTTCAGTTTGAAACTTTGGTGCATGCTGTTTAAGATGTGCACGATTGAGGACTTTCAGTCTTTCTCTTTCTTCAAAATGTTTTTTATCTTCCAACCAAAGTCTAACAAAAGACCTCTCTACTCAAGTCCGGATCATTGTTTGAGCTATGGCTGTATTAACAAGGAATCAACATCGCATACGTCCTGGTAAGGGTAGAATTCTGGCACCATTGGAACACTAAGATACTGCATTTGGACTTCTTGGCTATCCAGCACATATTCTTAGTCCAAATCATCTGATGAAAAGTTACAACACATACACCATATAGATGGAAAATCATACTCTAATGAGTATTATCTCAAAGATATCACAAGTCTGCAAAGAATGATAAAATGCAAGCACATCTCATATTTGTGATAGGAAACTAAGACATTGTCAATCAATTCAATTGGCCAGACAAATGGGGCCAAGGAACTTCTGAGCTTAAGATAATTGTCATCCAAAGAGGAGGGTTTTCTTTCAAAAAAATAATCTCCCACCATTACTTTCATTCCAAAATAATGCTCTGGGTGCAACTAATAAAGAAACTGTAACTAATAATGGAAAGATGTCATCTTCCGGGGTTTCTGAGATCTGGGGTATTTAACAAGCAATCCTCATTGAGGACATACATTTATTGTGCTCCATGCAAATAAATGTTGAAACTTGCTCTGGAGCAAAATTCATAAGCAGAAAATGAAATCAAAACAGATCCCTTTTACACATATTTTCAAATGATTCATAAGATAAATTAATTCTCATAGCATCTCCGTAAAATACATACAACAAATGCAAGTGTATATATTATACACCCTATAAATCAAAATGCATGCCAGAAAACTGAAAGGTATGAAAATTGGGAGTATTAATTACCCTTTCATATAGCGGAGTTCTTCAAAGATTGCTGGCTATGGCGTTAGAACAACAACATTGAAAAGCTTCGATTAGTTTCTAGATCGCTCTGGTAAGACAGGAATTGCGAAAAAGGCCCTCTTGTTTTTAGATTTTGAAAATGTCCTCTACTTGCATATACTCCTCCCTCTTCTGTAATAAAAGAAAAATATAAGCACCCAAGGTACCTAGCCAAAATAATAAAATATTTATTTTTACTAATATTTACCCCCCCTTTTTTTATATAGTGTATTTGGCTCTCTATTCTTTAATTCTATCTTTATTGGTTCCTTTCTTTTTTAATTTGATACAAGTAGATTCTCAATCTTTAAATTTAACTTTTAAATTAACTTATAATTATTCTTTTTTTATTTTTAATATCGGTCCCATATATTTTTTTTTTTGATTGACTAAAGAGGTTTTTTTTGTTAGATTAACACAGTCTAAACAGGTGGAAATAGAATAGGTCAAGCCTGGCCCAAATAATAAGGTTAGGCCTAGTCTGAAGAGGCATGTATCAATTGAATGCCAAATTAATCAAACTTTTTTAATTTCATTGAAGTGAAAGTGATGATCTAATAGGGATTTGGAATATGATCATCCAATAGGGATTTGGATTCAAATTTTGATACATATAAATAAGAACTAATGAAGCAATTGTTTTCTTGCAAAATCACAGCAGCAAGTCTGAGGATCAACACATGCCCCGTTGCCCAATTTGGTTCGGTCCATGCATAGTTGCTTGCATTCCATGTCATCGCATCCTGGAAGAGAGAAAACTTGTTGGCATTTACGTATTGCAGTCACTTCGTGATTAGCCACACCTGAGGAAAACAGATTACCCGAGAAGAAAACAAGTAGAAGAGAGAAAATGAACAAAGTCTTCATCATTTTGTAGGGAATGTAAGAAAAAGTAGAAGGAGAAAATCAGAATTGAATATTTTTGTGAATAGATTTAGGTATTTAAAGACATGGTTCCTTTGAAAATATAGGAACAAATTTTAGGTCTGGGTGGACTGTGGAAATATAGAAGGTATGGCAAAATAAGGATGGCGAGCTCCATGGTCCCTACCATGATGACAAAAAGACCTTTTGAGGTGATTTGATAGCTAATTTTCGGGCCTTTTGGGGCCAATTGCTGTGGAAGGCTTTGATGGGGTTAGGCGGGGCAAGTTCATGGCTAATGGTTTGATTTAATATAGATAGGAGTTATTTGCTTATTTTTATATATTTTTTATAATGATTTCGTGTTTATTGATAATTTATTTCTTTGTATAGAAATTTAGAATTTTTATTTTAGTTTTACTTTTTTATAATATAATTTGCTTATTGATTTTTTTTTATGCTTGATTTTCACTTTTTTTTTCTGTCTTATCTAGCAATAAAATTTATTAACTTCAAGTTGATTCCTTTGTTTTGTAATTTAATATGATATTTTTATAATTTTGTAATTATATTTTATAATATATATTTTAAAAGAAAATCCTTGGTCCCATGAACTGACTGAGTTTGGCTCTTGAAGGGCAAATCAGAATAGACTTTCGATAGTCCTTTTAGACACTGAAATTAGTTTGGCCTGACGCCCTTCAAAGTCTCCAGCCCTTGTTGTTGAGCCCAACCCGTATTAACATCTCTAACTGTAGAATATATGAAAATTATAAGATCCATGTATATTTGGTCCATGACAGAATTTGTTTTGATTACTTTCTACTAATTATCATTGCACTCTCACTTTAAACTCTATTTTTTTTCTTTTTATGTTATATTCTGTTAAAATATATTAGGCTACATTTGTTTCTTTTTGTTTTATTTTATCCGTTTTTCCCTTATTATATATATACATATGTATAGGCAACCTTTAAAAAATTATAGTAAAGCTATGGAGTGCTCCAGTTAAGGTTATAATAGTAAAAGTCAATGATCAGCTATTAAAAAAAAAAAAAATTCTTCTACAAAAAGTTATTTTTGAAAATACTTAACTTTTTATTATTAATTAGAGAGTTAATTAGAACACTTCATAAGGTATGTTTCGTAACACTTTATACATATATATATATTTATATATATATATATATATATACATATATTGAAAATGCAATAGAGTATATTATTAAGTCTTTATGGGTCAAAGTTAATAGTCATATTAAGTCTTTATGGGTCAAAGTTAATAGTCAATTGTCATTTTTTTATTATAAAAAATAATTAAATTTGATCCAATATCCCTATAATTTAATTTATCCTCTTAGGATAACATATATATAAATATATATTTAGATATATTATATTTAAAATATTTTTCCAAAACGAACAAGATTTCCAGTTCTAAAGCATAACACATAATTTTGTAGAAAATTTTGAAATTAATGAAAAAGTTTTTATTATGTTTAATGAACAAAATATTTCATAATTATTATTAAACTAAATATAAAGTTATTTTTATTGTTAATCCTTTAACTTTTTATTAGTTCATAGCTGTATAAAAGAGTTATGTATTTTATTTTGAACCGTCTAATTTATTTATGTCTATAAATAGAGATCATTTAACTATCTTACAATCATAAAATTTCAAAAAGAAAAGAAAAGAAAAAATTCATTTTTAATTTTCTTACTTTATAAAAAGCATATTTTATTGTCCTCATAATATTTAAACGAAAGTTTGATTCATTATTTTATATTATGAAAAACGCTCACGTAGCACGCAACACTAGGTTTGTTATTAAATTATTCATGCTATTGATATGGTTACATGGGTTCAGCACCTCTTTTTACACATAGGCAACTTAACATAGAAATAAATTGAGGAGAGAGAGTAGATCTAAATTGAATTGAATTCATGACTGATCTAAATCTTTTAGTATTTATGTTGACTCAGAAGGTTATACATAATGCGAGGCACAGAGTTGAATTGAATTCATGACATCTTCGCCCTTTTACTATTTAAGTAACTTTAATTTGCCAACTCATGAAATTTTAATAGCTGCTTTCTTTAGTTGTCTTAGCTAGATCTAAGGGAAGGATTGCTTCCTTATAAACTATAATTTGCACTTACAAGAGATCGACGTGGGGTTCTCAACACACCAAATAAACTTGGAATCTGATGATACCATGTTAAGAATGAGCCTGAACCTAACTTAATCCCATAAGCTAGCTCAAAGGGAAAAAATTGCTTCCATATATAAAATAATTTGCCTTTACAAGAGGTCAATGTGGCATTCTCAACATTTCATCTTGCGACATTTATCAATTCAAAACAACTTGATTTATTTTCACCAATAACTTCAAAGTTGAACTTGCCTTTGGCAAACTAGAACGGTTCGTTCAGTAAAATTCCTCCTTTCACTTAAAAGCTTAATATGTACAATAATAAATTAAATAAATTACCATGGTAAAAGGGACATATGCCAAATGAATCAAAATATTATGATTTTCTAATAGGCTTTTGGATTCAAATTAAGATACATAGAAATAAGAATTAATGAAGCAATCATTTACTTGCAAAATCACAGCAGCAAGTCTGATCATCAACGCATGACTCGTCGCCCAATCCGGTTCGAGCCATGCAGAGCTTCTTGCATTTCTTGTCAACATCGCATTCTGGAATTGAGAAAACTACTTGACAGTTATGTATTTTAGTCACTTCATGATTAGTCACATGTGAGGAAAAAAGATTATCAGAGAAGAAAACAAATAGAAGAAAGAAAATGAACAAAGTCTTCATGATTTTCCAGAAATTTAAAGACAAATTAGAAGGAGAAAAAAGAGTTGATTAATTTTGAGAAGAGTAAAAAAATATGTGGATTTATTTAAAGACTTGGTTCCTTTAAAAATTTAGAAACAACTTTCGGGGGTACGTGGGTCATCAAAATATACGTGGTTATGACGACATAAGAATCATAAAGTCCATGTCATGATAACAAATAAGACTTTCTGGATATTACTCCTTCCGTCCCAATTTAGTTACCGGTTAAAGATTATTTAACTTTACTCATAGTTATTTTGACTTTTAAGGAAAAATTTATTACGGAATTGAGATTAAGCCTATTAAAATTGGTTGTTATAGAATTGGATGATGTGAAACAACAATTAATTGATTTTGGAAAAATGTCACAAATAAATTAGATTAATGATGTCTAAAATAGAAAATTGACGTTTATTTTTTATCTTGAAATGTGTAAACGAAAACTAAATAGGGACAATAACACTCTTCTTAAATGACAACTAAATTGAGATGGAGGGAGTACGATTCGAGTTTAATAGAAAATCAATTACATAACAATAATGTTACACAAAGTAGAGGTTGATTACTTTTTATATATTATCACCACAATCTAACTTTAAAACTCTAATTTTTTATGGTATACCTTTCGACGAACTGTCAAACAATTAACTATTAAATAATATAATTCATGTTTTTAATAAAGAAGTAATAAAATTCTAGAGGTGGCACAATGATTTTCTATTTAATAAGTAGTCAATAATTATTTGTTAATCAATCAATACAATTTATTCATTTAATTAAAATTAACATAAATGATTAATCATTCATATTAATTAAAGTTAGCCAATATATGAATGAGTATTTGTAAATAATTACCAAGTGCTAAGTTTGAAAAGTCTAACAATCCCTCTTCTGAATCAACAATGGAAAGTGGGAAATTTAATTCTCATTCCCTATTCAGAGAGATGGTCAATTTGGTTCTTGTCCTTTTCTGGTAAGTGAGTAGTCCTTGTCAATTTTTTCTTCCTCTTTGAAAAAATAAATCCTTTTTTCCTTTCTGTCCTCTTTACTTTTGCTTTGTAATTAATATAATAAAAGAGTAAAAGGAAAAAGAAAAGAAAAGAAGAGAGGAAGAGTTCCCAATCCATATGTATTTACATTTCATCATAGGAGATATTCTTATTCTACTTGACAACAAAGAGAAAAAGAAATTAATTCAAATTTTTGTTATATTATAAAATAAAATACGAGAATATTTGATCATTATCAAAATAGAAAATCAAAGAACTAATATAGATTGTAATACCTCAATATAATTTATTTAAAATATATGATAAAATATTATATAATTTAATTTATTATATCATATATTGTAAAAATTTAAATTACGATTCTCAAATTTGAGAATATATTTGTAGCTTTTTTTTTTTTTTAACAATAACCCTGCTTATAGCCCTCCTCGAGGATCAACAGTGACACCCCACCCGCTGTCATGGTGTCATAAAGATTATATTTGTAGTTACTAGCTACTAGTCATAAAGACTTAAAAATTAAATGTAATTTCTTCTGCTCATTCAAACACTTTCAAAATAAGAAAATCAAAACATTATTAATCATAGTACAACTTAGCTAATAAAAAGAAGGGCAAAAGATCCACAATAACTTTGAACTTTCGAAAAATCCAAATTTTCGTCATTAAACTTTAAAATTAGCTTGTCACAATCTCAAACTTTCAAATGCATACAAGATGCCTTTCCGTCTAACCCGTCCTTTAGAGTTAATGAAATTTATTAAGGAAACATTAATTTGTCCAACTTTCGTTCTTATACTTTATTATTGTTCCACTTTTTCCCTTAAACTTTATTGTTGTGTAACTTTTATCCCTTAACAAATGCATTGTTATGTCGTACATTGACTATGTATAATACATGATATGTGTCATTTTGTAGATTTTAACGAATTAATGATATGCAGTTCAGCCTTACTCCTTAATAATTAATTTATTGTAATATCATTTTTCTTCAAGAAATGAAATTATTCCTAACCAATAAAAATTCGTGATTCAATAGAGGTCAAGCCTGGCCCCAATAATAAGGTTAGGCCTAGTCTGTAGAGGCATGTATCAATTGACCTGGCCCCAATAAGAAGTTTAGGCCTAGTCTGAAGAGGCATGTATCATTTGAATGCCAAATTAATCAAACTTTTTTAATTTCACTGAAATGAATATGATGATCTTATAGGGATTTGGAATATGATCTTTCAATAGGGATTCGGATTCAAGTTATGATACATATAAATAAGAATTAATGAAGCAAACGTTTCCTTGCAAAATCACAGCAGCAAGTCTGAGGATCAACACATGCCCCACTGCCTAATTTGGTTCGGTCCATGCATAGTTGCTTGCATTCCTTGTCATCGCATCCTGGAAGAGAGAAAACTTGTTGGCATTTACGTATCGCAGTCACTTCGTGATCAGCCACACCTGAGGAAAGCAAATTACCGGAGAAGAAAACAAATAGAAGAGAGAAAATGATCAAAGTCTTCGTCATTTTGTAGGGAATGTAAGAATAAGTAGAAAAAAAAAAATCAGAATTGAATACTTTTGTGAATAGATCTAGGTATTTAAAGACATGGTTTCTTTGAAAATATAGGAACAAATTTTAGATTTAGGTGGATCTTGGAAATATAGAAGGTATAGCAAATTTAGGATCGCGAGGTCCATGGTCCCTGTCATGATGACAAAAAGACCTTTTGAGGTGATTTGATAGCTAATTTTCGGGCCTTTTGGGGCCAATTGCTGTGGAAGGCTTTGATGGGCTTCGATGGGGCTAGGCCGGGCAAGTTCACGGCTAATGGTTTGATTCAATGTAGATTGGAGTTATTGGTTTATTTTTATATATTTTTAATAATGATTTTGTATTTATTGATAATTTATTTCTTTGAATAGGAATTTAGAATTTTTATTTTAGTTTTACTTCTTTATAATATAATTTGCTTATTGATTTTTTTTTTATGCTTGATTTTCACCTTTTTTTTCCTCTCTTATCTAGCAATAAAATTTATTAACTACAACTTGATTCCTTTGTTTTGCAATTTAATATGATATTTTTATAATTTTGTAATTATATTTTATAATGTATATTTTAAAAGAAAATCCTTGGTTCCATGAACTGACCGAGTTTGGCTCTTGAAGGGCAAATCGGAATAGACTTTTGATGGTCCTTTTAGACACTGGAACCATGGCCAAATTGGAAAAATGTCACAAATAAATTAGATTAATGATGTCTAAAATAGAAAATTGATGTTTATTTTTTGTCTTGAAATGTGTAAATAAAAACTAAATGGGGACAACAACACCCTTCTTAAATGACAACTAAACTGAGATGGAGGGAGTACGATGCAAGTTTTATATAAAATCAATTGCACAACAATAATACAAACGGTTGTTACACAAAGTAGAGGTTGATTACTTTTTAACATATTATCACCACAATCTAACTTTAAAACTCTAATCTTTTATGGTATACCTTTCGACGAACTATCAAACAATTAAATATTAAATAATATAATTCATGTTTTAATAAAGAAGTAATAAAATTCTAGAGGTGGCATAATGATTTTCTATTTAATAACTATTAATTAATAATCTAATTTGAGTTTTAGAAAAGAAGTATTAAAACTTTGTAATTCAAATTGATTTATGCTATTGGTTTCATGTGAGTTTTTATAGGTATTTGAACAATAAACTAAAAAACTTATCAAAGAAAAAGAGACATATTATCAATTAAATTTCAATTGAAAGTTTTAATTTCATTGAAATGAATGCATGATTATCTATTAAGATCTGCTCGATCAAAAGAGACACATATCAATTAAATGCCAAATTAATCAAAGTATTTAATTTCATTGAAATCAAAAGATCATATAATAAGATTTTAATTGAAACTTTGAAAGATCATCAGTGAGAAGCAATTAGTGAGATTTGTGTGAGAAGCACCGAGCAACGGTGTTTCGTGGAAGTTTATAATTCATGAAACTTAATTTGGATCAAGAGGTTTATGTGTAGGAATGTGATAGCCTATATCGGACTTCACCATCCCCAAATATATTTATCAAAATCTCTTAGTTTTTAAAGCTTTTCATACGAAGTTTATGGTCCATGTGGCATATTGAGAACTAAAAGATGATAGTGTTTCCAAGTTTATGAGTCTACTTATAGAACACGGGCATCTAAAGAAAATTTAAATTTGTTATATATTTTATGATATAATGTATAATACAATTTATAAATTACATTGGATAAGATAGAGTCTTTACGACACATAATCTAACAATTTATTTAATAATGTTTAACAATTATTTAATTAACTTAATTGAATGAATTTTTAGATATCCAATAATAAATTATGAAATATTTAGTAACTATTGAGAGCACTAACAGAAGAATGAAAAGGAATGGAGTCTTTATTTTGCAGCTAGGAAATAAAAAAGAAAAGTAAAGGATTTGAGTTGAATTTGAGAAATAATAATTTTTTTATTCGGTATAGATTGGAGTTATTAGATTATTTTTATATTTTTTAATAATGATTTTATGTTTATTGATAATTTATTTCTTTGAATAGAAATTTAGAATTTTTATTTTAGTTTTACTTTTTTATAATATAATTTATTTATTTTTTTATGCAACACTTTCATTTTTTTCTCTCTTATCTAGCAATAAAATTTATTATCTACAATTTGATTCCTTTATTTTGCACTTTATTATGATATTTTTATAATTTTTAATTATATTTTATAATATATATTTTAAAAGAAAATCCTTGGTCCCATGAACGGATCGAATTTGGTTCTTGAAGGGCAAATTGGAATAGATTTTTAATGATCTTTTTAGACACTAGAACCAGATTGGCCCAACGCCCTTCAAACCTTCTGGGGTTGGACCCAACCCATATTGACATCTCTAGCCATAAAATATATGAAAATTATAAGATCCATGTATATTTAGTTCATGATAGAATTTGTTTTGATTACTTTATACTAATTATCATTGCACAACCACTTTAAAACTCAATTATA
>JAOXNR010053516.1:0-12109 GCA_028571225.1 Parsonsia alboflavescens
GGATTCTATTTCCTAGTCTGATTAGGAACATAGAACTTCTACTATTATAAATAAGGATGAATGCCTAAGAGCTGGAGAGACAGTTTTGATGAATTAAAGTTGCCTCCTTTCGGCTTTGCGATTTTTGACTACTTCGAAAATTCGTTTTCGCCTACTTCGAAAATTCGTTTTCGCTTGATTTTAATTTTCGTCTTCTAAGAAGGAAAATTGGATCATGTTTTATTTTCGTTTCTTGTTTTGCAAGTTTCTAAACAAGAACGAATCTTCATATTCTATTTCCGACTGCGTCAAGACCCCTTGTAAAGATTATCAAATTATCTACAAAGCTCAAATGTGAAATTGGTAGGCAAATACGTTTTGCAATGAAGTCCCCTATTTCGCCATCATATAGAAGTTTGTTTAATCCCCTTGAGAGCACCTCCGCAGCCAATATAATTAGTATGGGGGACAAAGGGTCTCCCTAACAAACACCTCTTGATGATGCAAGAAAACCACATAGCTTCCCATTTATTGTGATAAAAAACTTATTGTAAGCCAAGCAATTCTGTATTAGATTAAAAAAATGGTAGCCGAAATCAAACTTCTTCAATACCTCCAATAGAAAAGACCAATTGACCCTATCGAAAGCCTTTAATATGTCTAGTTTCAAGATCATCCCCCGCGTACATTTCTTATTCAATGATTGCACCAATTTAGAGGCTAGGAGAATGTTGTCTGATATATTCCTACCTTTAACAAAGCCCCCCTAATTTGAAAAAATCAAATTGGAAAGTAGTTTAGCTAGGCGAAAAGAGATTACCTTCCCAGTTAATTTGGAAGAAAAATTGCAGAGGCTGATTGGTCTGTAGTCTGCAAAAGTCATTGGATTATCCCCCTTTAGGATGAGGACTATTTGGGTTGAGGTGAATTGTTAAGGCATCCGCACATCTGCCCAAAAATCCCTTACCACCAACTACATGTTTTGCTATCTGATTTCCCAAAATGCTATGAAGAACACACTTGGAAATCCATCCACTCCAGAAACACTTTCCCCGTCCAAGCCAAAAATCATTGCCTTTACCTCCTCTAGTTCAAGAAGTGCCGAGAGAGTCTTGATCATTGCCGTGTCTATGGCTATCGGAATTGATGTTGTGAAGTCATTTGGTCCTCGTTAATAGCCTGCTTCCTCTGATAGAAGTCTCGAGAAGAATTCTATAGCCTCTCGTTTTATGTCTTGTATTTCCGTTAGCTGATTTCCCTCTTTATCCTTAATTTTATTGATCTATAAAGTTGTCTTTCTAGTGTGACAATAGCTTGAGAAGTATGAGGTATTTCCTTCACCTTCCTTGAGCCATTTTATTCTTGATTTCTACTTCAAAAAGACCTCCTTATTTTTTAGGTGAAGGACTAGGTCAACCCGTGCCTTATACAGTCTTTCTCTGTTCTCCTCTGTGACGTTTTGTATATAGACCTCTTCTAGTGTTGTTACCAGATTTTCAGCCCTGTGAACATTGGTTTCTAATTACCAAATGTTTCTGTCTTCCAGCCCTTGAGAGTTCTCTTTAGTCGATGTTATTTGCCTACTATCCTACTTATTCTGTTTCCTTCAATGCTTTGCTGCCAGAAGGATTCAACTAGACCCAGGCTCGGACAAGTTGCTCCACGGAAGTGCTACTGAAGGTTTGCTGCCAACTATCATTTACCAAAATTCTATCCAATCTGCTCCAAAGAGGGGGAAAAGTCGATCTGTACCAGGTGTAGTTGCTGCCCACAAAAGGGATATCTAATAGTCCACAATGTTCCACACTGTCATTGAATTCTCGAATTGGTCTAAGTGTAGGAGGAGATCCTCAGCTTTCATCAAGTTGGCGAACCACATTAAATTCCCCTCCAGCAGCCATGGGCCAAAGACTAATGTCGAGACTGCTGCCATCTCCTCCCACAGTTGATGGTGAGCTACATAGTTGCAGGCAGCGTAAATACAAGAGATCATAAAAGTTACATCCAAAGCTATGTATTCATAAACGGAACAAGACAACATTTGATTCGAGTTTCCAATGACACATACCAATAAATCCCAACACCAAAATAACCAAATTTTCCCATTGAGAGTTGAACAATAATGTGGCATATTAAGCTTGAATGCATAGGAAGCAATCCTCGAGGAATTTATCATAATTTCTGAAATAGCAATCATCATTGGATTATAGGTTAAGATATGCTATTTCAATTTGTCCAAAGTGGCAGAGTTACCTATTCCTCTGATATTCGAAATTAAGAGCTTCTTCATATTAATTGATTAGAGGATGAGCCATGTCGGAACTAAAGTCTTGTAATCACATTCGAGGGTGGAACCTCTTTTTTCTTTTTAATCTGGTTTGGAAGGGCTGATTAGGCCTCATCCATTGCCCGAAAATCCACATACAGATGTAATCCTTTAGTATCAATCACAAATTCCGTATGTGTATCTCTCCGAATCGGATTAATGGTGTCTTGATCAAAGTCTGATTCCTTCAAATTGTTTGATTATAGTTACTACAGCCAAAGCACCCTGGTCTAAAACAGCCAAAGCACCCTGGTCTAAAACATGGCTATCTAAACATGTATCTGTTTTCCTTTTGTCATCTTCTTGCAAAATTCCCTTGCCCGAGTTAGGGTTTTCTACTGGTGGCTATGCTTTCTCCATACTTCCGTTGTCTTTTGCTGCCAAGGTTTCCCTACCAAAATTAGGGTTTTTTGTTGGCGGCTGTCTTTTCTCTATATTACCTTCATGCAACTCGATTCCTTGTTCTGAATCCTTTTAGATGTTCACGCCTTCCTTTGTAGTCTCCTTATTCCGTCACACCATCGTGTCTGTTGCTTTAATTTTTCATACCTGCAAAGTTTGCACCTTTGGATTGTGCTGGACCTCTCAAACACCTTCTGATCTCTATTGTGATTTGGTCGTTTTCAAGTCTGAATTTTTCACATGGCATCGATCTTGAGAGTGCCCAATCTTCCTACAATAAGAACAATATTGCAGTTTGTGTTCATATTTTATGGATTGCTAGAGCAGTGAGTCCTCCTCTTGATTGATCCAGATTCGACATGGCAATGTATGTAACTGATCCAATTCGACGCACACCTAGGCTGTGCTGGGTCTCAACATGTTGGTTGTGGGACGTCAACTTTTAATGACAATTGAGGTGAATGATTGCAGAATTTGATTCCTGAAGAAGTGGATGGGTAGATCTTGGAAGGAAATCCATGATGGGATCATTGAGGGTTCCTACTTCACGTGAAACTGCGGCATCCGTTTAAGAACCCTCATTGGAACACCAATAAGTTTCCAAACCCCCTTAAGCTATAATCTGCAATAGTCTTCCTCGTGTGTTACTCTATTTAGGACATGTCTGACATCGATTAGTCCTATCATTCTGTCTCCCTTGAGTCCAATTGTTTTTACCGATTTCCTAATCGTATCAAGAGAGGGCTTCCTGTAAGAGAATTTCCCTACTAGGGCCAGTTTGAAGGGAATACTCAGTTTCTCGACCTCCTCCTTAGTGAAGAAAAAGGCTAGTTCCAATTTAAAAGATTGGGGAGGTTTCAAGGGAATATTTGATGGGGCGTTAATCTGCGTTTTGAAGAGGGAGAAGAAACTTCCTTTTCCCCATAGAGAAGCAGCTGGCGGTTGATCGGTCGGTGGTGGCGGCGGCAGCTGGGAGGCCGCCATCTTCCTTGTGGAAGAAGATCTGGCACAATTTGGTAGTTTCCTATTTTGGTCCACAATCCCAACATTGGTTATGCTTGAGTGGTATAGGATTCCACCTCCTAAGAATATTTATCCATGATAATTTTCCTAGTTCTTTTTTTATTATTATTTTATACTCTTTGTAGTTACAAGAATGTCACTTTTTTTTTCATCATTTTAATTGACTTCGCCATGAGAGTTATGAAACTCTACTCATTCAAATCTCATGTAGATCTTGATCCATTGAGTGATGCATATTCAAATTCTTGCCCATCAAGAGGATATTCAAATGTAATAAGAATCTTTCACCAAGGATATTGAATGTGATTGGTGCTCAACAAAGACAAATTTTTCTAATGACCAAATATTCAATTAATGGATTGAATAACAAGAAACTAAAGGTAAACAATTTGAATAATCATTTAATCAATTAATAAGTACAAACAATAGAAATAGGATTCATAGCAATTGGGATTGGAACATTATCTTCCATGTTACATGTTCTTTGTTATGGTTTTGGCGTAATGTTACTTTGTATCAAGAAGATTTTTGTTTACCTAAAATAGATGTATACTTACAACATATTTTAGGTAGAGCCAAGTTTAGTTTAGCAATTATCCTTTTGAATATTGTTTATTTATATTGTAACATCATCCCTTTGTTTATATTACAACGTTTGTTTCCCTTTTCAAAAAAGAAAAAGAAAAGAAAGAAATAAGATTAGTATCTATGTTTACGGTCTTAGGGTTTTGATATAATTAGATTGAATTCGATTGTTATTGATATGCAAATTAACCAAAATCCAAGTGTATCTATACTATTTTCCAGGTGACAACACATGCTATGTGGAATTGGAGAAAAAAGGTGATCCTTCCTCTGTCTAGAATTGAATATCCTAATTAGACACATTTTAATTAAAAGGTTTGACTTTGTTCATTAATACATTACATTGTTAATTTTCTTAATAAAATTTTTACGAGTTTAATAAACGAGACATTTAAATCTAGACAATCCAAAATAGAATATGAGACATTCATTTTCGAATAGAATGAGTATTTAACAATTATTGAAATTTGTGTTAAACTTATTTTAGCCATTCCTCCTGATTTAAATCAAGTAAGCTTGTGATAATCTAATAAGCACTCATTGTTCCTGTGTAGTACTTGTATTTAATTTTTTAATGAAAGACCCTTCCTTCAAGGAGAAAAAATCCCTAATCTAAAAGTCTCCAATATCAAATTAAGTATGAAATTATCTAATTTCAAAGTATCCAATTGATCTAATACATTATAAATTTACTATGAGTTCTTTAAGAGAATGGTGAAATAGAACAATTTTATTATGCCCGTTATCAAATGAAAGTGTTAATATGGATCAGGGTCCATATCTCCACACATGGACCTTGTGGTCCATATCAAGTCACGTAAGGAAAAAAAGCAGAAGTGTTATTATTTCTTTGTCCCACCAGAAGGTACATGGAAAAGTCTTATATGAATCCGAGTTCATGTCCCACACAAGAACGTTGTGGTGCATATCAAGGCAAGTACCTTTTGGTAATTTATATGACGTGGCTCAATATAAGCAACAAGGGTCTATGTGTGAGGTATGGATCTTGTGTCGATATCAAGTCAAGAAAATGAAAAAGAATATATTAAAAAGTGTTATTATTTCTTTGTCCCATTGGAAGGTACATGAAAAATTTTGAGATAGACCCAAGTTCATATCCTTACACATGGACCTTGTAATCCATATCAAGTCAAGTAAATGAAAAAAAAAATCAAAAATTGTTATTATTTCTTTATCCCACCAAAAGGTGCATATACTTTCAGACAATTTATATGGCATGGCTTAATGTGAGTAACAAAGTCCATGTATGAGGACATGGACTCCGGTCCATATCAAAGTTTTCCCACTTTATATGAAGTGGTTCCATGTCAGTAAAAAGGTCCATATGTAGGGATATAGACCAGTATCCATGTCAAAATTTTCCTAATTTATATGATTTGACTCAATATGAATAACAAGGTCCATGTATAGTATGGACGTTGTTGCTCACATTGACCTTGTGGTCCATGTCAAGCTAAGTAAATGAAAAAAATCCTAAAGTGTTATTATTTGTTTGCCCACTTGAAGGTTCATCGAAAATTCTCTTATGGACTTGGGTTCATGTCCTCACACATAAAGCCCACGATTCATATCAAGGCAACGAAAAAAAAAATCAAAAGTGTTACTATTTCTTTCTTTGTCACATTAGAAGGTACATGTACCTTTTGAGCAACTTAGATGATGTGGTTCAATATGAGTAACAAAAATGAATGTGTGAGGTATGGACCTAGGTCCATCTCACAATTTTCATTTTCTATTATCAAATACTAAACCAAAGAAACCAAAGAGAAGAAAAAATAGATATTTGATATAGCAATTGAATGCCTTTCTTCTAACTCTTGCATATTCTTGAATCCATGAAATTAGGATATCCCTAAAAAGTTTCGAAATCTTTTAAACTGTATTGTTATAGTTTCTACTTGTAAATACTTGTTTAGTTGCCTAAGATTCTTGTCAATGAAAGATTCCTTGAAAAGTTAAGGATTAAAGGTGATCTAGGTTGTGATTTATGTGGACACAAAATGGAAGATGCTCTCCATTGCCTCCATGATTGTAAGAATATGAAGAAAGTAGGGCGTAGGCTATTGCCTCCGATTTTTTATTTTGAATTCTTTAATGAGATACATGTTCGATCTTGGATTGATCTTAATCTGTCTAAAGAGTGGGAACCCCCTACCATAATATCCCATGGCATATTGTATTTCGATAGCTTCTCAGTCCGCTTGGTTTTGGTGAAACAAAAAGTTATTTGTAAATGATTTATTTTACCTAGTATTCATACTTGTGTTAAAGTTATTTTATGTAGAGCCTCTAAATTGGCTACTTTACATTTGGGGACATCTCCACCACCCACTTGTACAACTTTTCGAATAATACTCTCACGATCCCTTTGACAAAAAAACTCAGCATTTGCTATCCAAATTTGGATTTGATTTTCAGCCAATTGAAGAAACAAAATTACAATATATTCTCCATCAACTATATAATGGGAACAAATTAGGGTGTTTTCGGACTTAAAAGATGGATTTGAATTCATTTCTTATCAGAAATTGTAAGTTGGATATGGAAATTTAGGAGATATTATGATTTCATAAAGGTAAGAGTTGAATAGCAAAAGGGGAAACTTCAAAGACAGGTTAAAAGTACAGTAAATAGAAAAACGTACTTTATACCATCAAAAATAAAATAACTTTTTATTATTCATTTGTTGTGTTTTTTACACAAGTGAAATGTTAACCTAAGATATAGCGTATTGAACTTTTATTTTTCTTTCTAAATTCAATCAAATTAATATTTATTAGTGTTTACGTATTCAAATACTAATTTAACATTTTTAAATAAATATTCAATTTCTCCAAATTGTTTCAATATCGTATCATATTAATAAATAAATATATATACTTTTGAATATATAAAATTCTTTTTTTTTAATCAATGTTTTTGATTAACTAGAAGTGTCAAAGTGTGCTTCAATTGAACATTTTAAAATATATTAAAAATAAAACAAAATATTTATATATTTTACTTTATTAGTCATTTTTTTAGAATATAACGAACATTAAAATTCATTAAATATTGTATTAATCTAATTTGCAGTAATTTCAAAATCATTTTTTCAATTTAATTTAGATGAATAATTATGAAGTAATATTTAAGTTATTTATTATTTATATATAAAATTAAATAATATTCATGTTATATTATTTTATAAATCATATTACAAATCATATCACAGTATAATTTTAAATTCTGATTTTAACCTATAGCTCAAGGGGGACTAGGGCTGCACAATTTTTAGGGCTTCATAGAGGAGTTTTCTTGTAAGCTTTGGTGGCATTTTCGGATAGCAAGTTGCTCTTGGTCACAATATATGAAGTTCAAATATAATTACACCTTGGAGGGCCCTCTTCACGAAGCTGGTTCCCCTATTTGGTGGCGCATGCTTGAGGTTTCAGACCTTTTGAATCAAAATATTGGGGTGCTGGTTGGTGAAGGGTCTTCATCCTTTTGGCATGAAGATTAGACCCTAACAAGGAGTTTCTGTGATTAGGTTGCTAATATGAGATTCCATGACATCAAGGTTATAGATGCTTGGCTACCCACCGGCTGGAATATGGATCTGGTACAGTAGCTGTTGCCATCACACTTGTGGCCAGAGCTCCACTCAATCCAAATTACTTCAGGATCGGATAGATATATTTGGAAACCTTCACTTTCGGGAGACATTGTTTTTGCAACCGCATTATCCTTGTTTGATAATGCTGTCGACACTGCAAGGGATTGGGAATGGTTTTGGGAAAGTTTCATTCCTCTAGATTGGAGTCTTTTTTTGTGGAGAATTCTTAATGGTTTTCTGCCAACAGATGACAAGATGTGAAGGCTACGTTTTCACATTGTTTCTCAATGTCATTGTAGGCGAAATGTTGAGTCCATCAATCATCTTTTTTTTGCATTGTTCAATAGCAGATCAGGTTTGGAGCCTCATGGCAGACTTCATGGATATTCAGCTAGGCACTTCCAGTAATCTATTGGACACGTTCCATCACTGGCGGTAGGGGCACAACAAAGGCTGTAAGCTGATATCTGTGATTGTTTGCAGAGAGATATGGAAGGCTCGCAACAAGTTCATTTTTGAGCATCCTACTCTATTTGCATCTCAAATTTACTGGTCATCAAGATCCTTGCTATATGAGGCTGCAGCGGCTCATGGGCTTGACAGAGTGCTGCGACGATTTCATGGATTCAGATCACATCAACATCTTCTCAAGCGGAAGTTTCTGATTGTTAGGTGGAAAAACAATGACTTCTTGCATTTGGTTGTATTGAATGTAGATGCAGCTTTGAGGGGCAATTTGGGAGAGGCATCAGTAGGAGAAATATTGAGGCTTGGAAACGGCACATTTTTTTTTGGTTTTGCTCAGGTACTTGACATTTATAGCAACACTTTCGCAAAGCTTGAAGCTTTGACTCGGGGGATTAAGCTTTCTTTGCATAAAGGTTATCACCAAGATCTGATACAATGTGATTCACAATCTATTGTTTCGATGATCCAATCAAGTCATTCAAGTCAATGGCGTTTGTATGGTGTTTTGAAATGGATACAGCTACTCTTAGCTCATGGGCATTTTTCCATCATTCAAGTCTACTGGGAGGCTAATCAATTGGCAGATTTTTTTAGCGAACTTTGCCTTAGATACCATTGGTATGCGACATTTTGACACCTATGCCTCTTTGCCACTGCTTGCTTGGGGTTTTTGCTATCTTGATAGAACAGGACACCCCTTCATTTGTGTAAGTAGATAGATATCCCTTATTCATATATGCAGTGAATTGGTCTTCACCTTCTTTGTGGGAAGGCTTTCCTACCCTTCATATTGTTTATCTATGGGTTCCTTTCTAATAAATAGGTAGGAGTCCGCCTAACCCCCCGTCCTAAAGGATGGTTTAAAAAAAAAAACACAAAAATCTAATTTTAACAAAGCATCGTGTTTATTTATGTTGATCTCTCAATATCTCATCTATCCAATTATTGAAATTTGTGTTAAACTTATTTTAGCCATTCCTCCTAATTTTAATCAAGTAAGATTGTAATCCTCTAATAAGCACTCATTGTTCTTGTGTAGTAGTTTTATTTAATTTTTTAATGAAAGATCCTTCCTTCAAGGAGAAAAAGACCCTAACCCAAAAGTCTCCAATACAAAATTAAGTATGAAATTACCTAATTTCAAAGTATGCAATTGATCTAATACATTATAACTATCAATTCTTTAAGAGAATGGTGAAATAGAACAATTTTATTATGCCCATTATCAAATGAAAATTTTAATATGGATTAGGATCCATATCTCCACACATGGACCTTATGGTCCATATCAAGTCAAGTAATGAAAAAAATCAAAAGTGTTATTATTTCTTTGTCCCATTAGAAGGTACATGGAAAAGTCTAATGCAAATCTGAGTTCATGTCAAACACATGAACTTTGTGGCCCATATCAAGCCAAGTACCTTTTGGCAATTTATATAACGTGGCTCAATATAAGCAACAAAGGTCTATGTCTGAGGTAGGGATCTTGTGTTGATATCAAGTCAAGAAAATGAAAAAGAATATTATAAAAAGTGTTGTTATTTCTTTGTCCCATTGGAAGGTACATGGAAAATTTTGATGTGGACCTGAGTTCATATCCCTACACATGGACCTTGTGATCCATATCAAACCAAGTAAATGAAAAAAGAATCAAAAAGTGTTATTATTTCTTTATCCCACCGAAAGGTGTATGTACTCTTGGACAATTTATATGGCATGGCTTAATGTAAGTAACGAAGTCCATGTATGGGGACATGGACTCCGGTCTATATCAAAGTTTTCCCACTTTATATGAAGTGGTTCCATGTGAGTAAAAAGGTCCATATGTGGGGATATAAACCCGTATCCATATCAAAATTTTCCCAATTTATATGATTTGACTCAATGAATAATAAGGTCCATGTGTAGCATGGACCTTGCTGCTCACATTGACCATGTGGTCCACATAAAGCCAAGTAAATGAAAAAAAATAATAATGTGTTGTTATTTGTTTGCCCACTGGTTCATGGAAAATTCTTATATGGACTTATGTTCTTGTCCTCACACATAAACATATCAGTGTAACGAATTAAAAAAAAAATTCAAAAGTGTTATTATTTCTTTCTTTGTCACATTAGAAGGTACATGTACCTTTTGAGCAATTTATATGATATGGTTCAACATGAGTAACAAAAATGAACGTGTGATGTATGGACCCATCTCACAATTTTCAATTTATATTATCAAATACTAATCTAGTTAAACTAAAGAGAAGAAAAAATAGATATTTGATGTTGCAATTGAATGCCTTTCTTCTGAATGTTGCATATTCTTAAATCCATGAAATTAGGATATCCCTAAAACGTTTTGAGATCTTTTAAACTGTGTTATTATAGTTTTTACTTGTAAATACCTTTTTAGTTGCCTAAGATCTATGTCAATGAAGGATTTCCCAAAAAGTTAAGGATTAAATGTGATTCAGGTTGTTATTTATGTGGACACAGAATGGAAGATGCTTTGCATTGCCTCCGTGATTTTATGGAAATGAAGAAAGTATGGTGTAGGTTATTGCCTCCAAGTTTTTATTTTGAATTCTTTGGTGAGAGACATGTTCGATCTTGGTTTGATCTTATTTTGTCTAAAGAGTGGAATGCCCCCTACCATAATATCCCCTGGCATATCATACTTCGAGTAGCTTCACAGTTTTGCTTGGTTTTGGAGAAACAAAAAGTTATTCGTAAACGATTTTATTTTACCTAGATTTCATACTTATGTTAAAGTTATTTTATATAGAGCCTCTGAATTGGCTACTTTATATTTGGGGACATCTCCCCCACCCACTTGTACAATTTTTTGAATAATACTTTCAGGATCCCTTTGATAAAAAAAATATAAAAAACTCAGAATTTGCAATCCAATTTTGGATTTGATTTCAGCCAATTGAAGCCACAAGATTACAACATATTCTCCATCAGCTATACAATTTGAACAAACTACGGTGTTGTTCGACTTAAAAAATGGATTTCAATTCATTTCTTGTCATAAATTATAAGTTAAATATGAAAATTTAGCAGATATTATGATTTCATAAGGGTCAGAGTTGAATTGCCAAAAGGGGAAACTCCGAAGATAGGTTAGAAGTGCAGTAAATAGAAAAACATACTTTATACCATCAAAAATAAAATAATTTTTTTTTATTATTGGTATGTTGCATATTTTTACACAAGTGAAATGTTAACCTAAGATATAGTGTATTGATTTTTTTTTTCTTTCTAAATTCAATGAAATTAATATTTATTAGTTTCTAACTATTCAAATATTTATTTAACATTTTTAAATAAATATTCAGCTGCTCTAAATTGTTTCAATATCGTATCATATTAATAAAAAAATATATAAAAACACATTTGAATCGTGTAAAATTCTTTTTTTAAATCAATGTTTTTGATCACTTAAAAGTGTGAAAGTGTGCTTCAATTGAAAATTTTAACATATATTAAAAATAAAACAAAATATTTCTTTATTTTACCTTATTTGTCATTTTTTTTAGAATATAATGAACATTAAAATTCATGAAATATTGTATGAATCTAATTTGTAGTAATTTCAAAATTATTTTTTCAATTTAATATAGATATATAATTATGAAGTAACATTTAAGTTATTTATTATTTATATATAAAATTAAATAATATTCATGTTATATTATTTTATAAATCATATTACAAATC
>JAOXNR010053517.1:0-14092 GCA_028571225.1 Parsonsia alboflavescens
GTTTTAATATATATATATATATATATATATATATATATATATATATATTTTATAGTCTTTGTATTTATTATTTCTTTGTAAATTAAATTATAAGGTTATTATTGTAACTACATTTATTTAATATCCTTAATATAAATATCCATCTAAACCTTGATTAAGGGTCACGTTCTATTTTAACATGGCATCAGAGCAGATCTTATCTTCCCTTCCCCTTTGCCCATGGCTTCCCTGCTTATCTAATTCTTCTTCTTCATCAATCAGTCTTCTCTCTGTCTCTATCAAAGATCTAGTTCCTGTTTGCTTGGATTCAACAAATTATATGAAGTGGCTGCATCTTCTACTTCCAATTATTGAAATTTATGATCTTTCCACTCATATTAATTCTCCATAGACACCTCCCTGTCCTTCGATTATTGATGCAGACGGTAAAGAAGCACCTAATCCTGATTTATTCACTTGGCAATTTCATGATCGTATACTTTTGTCATGGATTAAAGCTACAGTGGATATTACTCTCCTCTCTCTTCTTTATCAATCATCTACAGTGGCTCATGCCGAGCAAGTTTTGAAATCTCACTTTCTTCATCTTGTTGCTGCATGAGAATTGCAGTTCAAACAACAGTTGCAGTCTCTTCGAAAAGGTGATCTCTCCATTAATGTCTACCTGACAAAATTTCAAGAAATTTTTGATCACTTATCTGCTATTGGTCGACCTCTATAAGATTAAAAGTTGGTTTTACATGTTCTTAACGGTTTGAATTCATAATATGATGCTTTTGTTACCATGGCTTCCAATCAGAAACGTACCCCTGATTTCACGGAGTTATGGGCAATGCTTCTTACTTAAGAATCTTTTCTTGAGCGTCTCCATGGTCTTTCGTTCTTTTGATATTGCCTCGGTTGCTCAAAGAGATAGCCCATCTCCTTAGCAGTGTTTCCCTTTAAGTCGTGCTAGATCTGGTGGTAGTTGGCGTAATGGCAAGGGTGGACGCAATGGTTCTTTCTATGGCGGACGTCCATTCTTTAGTCATGGTGGTCATAGTTCTGGGTAACAGTCAAGTATAAGTGGCCTTTCTTCTATAGGAAATCAGTTTTGTCAGAATTTGTCTATTTAGTATGTTTCTCCACTCCTCATGTCTCGTGGTTTACTTGGTCCTTCTCCCAATTCTTCCCCACCTGCATTTTCTCTTCCCAATCCCTCTCCCAATAGTATACAATGTCAAATCCGTCAAGTTTTTGGACATTCTACTCTTGATTGTCCTCAGCATCTAAATCATGCCTATGTTTCCCAAGATCTTTCTAAGCAATTTGTAGACACTCATTTACAAGAAAATTCTGATAAGGCATGGTATATGGATAATGGAGCTAGTTCTCACATGACTTCTGATTCTTGTAAGATTACTCATTCCTTTCCTTCTTTTGATTGTATCAGTATTGGTGATGGGGTCTACTCTTCCTGTTTGTAGTGTTGGTTCCTCATCTGTGTGTACTCTCACCTCTACTTTTCATCTTAATTCTGTTATCAATGTTTCGAATTTGACTAAAGATCTTGTTTCTGTTCATGGTTTTACTCATGATAATAATTATTACATTGAATTTCACTCTTGGGGATTTCTTATGAAGGATTTGTTGACGAGGAAGGTTCGTAATCAATGTTGTAGTGATGGTCCCCTTTATCCATTGATCTTACCTGCTTCTTTGTCTTCTTCATCATCAGATGCTCTTCTTTGCTATCCCTCCTCTCTTGCAATCTGGCACACTCATCATGGCATGGCTGTATTGAAGTCTCTCCAATCCCATCATCTCATTAGTTTTAGTACAACTGATTGTAGGAGTTTCCATTGTAATACTTGTTTGAGTTCTAAGCACCCAACTTTGCCATTTCCATATAGTTTTACTTCATCTAGTCAGTTTTTGAGATTATTCATTCAGATCTATGAACTTCTCCTGTTTTCTCTATTACTGGCTTTAAATATTATGTTCTTTTCATAGACAACTTCTCTCGTTTTACATGGTTTTTTCCTTTAAAATCAAAACATGATGTTTTTGATGCCTTTAAACTTTTTAAATCCTTAAATGAAAACCAATTCTCTGCACAGATTAAAATTTTCCGTTGATGGTGGTGGTGAATACATTAATAAGCTATTTCAAAATTATTTATCTACACATGGTATATTATTTCAGTCATCTAGTCCTTATACGCCCCAGCAAAATGGAACGTAAACATCGCCATATCTCAGAAATGGGTAGAACTCTACTCTCTCATGCTCATTCTCCTCTTAGTCTATGGGTTGAAGCCTTTTCCACTGCAATTTTTCTCATAAATCATCTTCCTGGACCACTATTGCAATATAGGTCTCCTTTTGAGAAATTATTTTCTAGTGTACCAAATTACTCCATTCTTCGTCCCTTCAGTTGTTTATGTTATCCAAATCTACAGGCCTATCATAGTCACAAACTTCAATCTCCTTCTTATAGTGACACTCATAAAGGTTATCGATGCATGCATCTTGCTACTCAACATGTTTATATAAGTCGTTGTGTTCATTTTGTTGAATCTATCTTCCCCTTACGAACATCTTCTACTCATGCTTCATCTAATGCATCTTCTGTTAGTACATCTGACCTTGTTCTTTTTCCTATATGATGTGAAGGTTGAAGGTTTTTAGGATTCATACATTCAAAGAAATCAATCAAAGAAAATAAGTACTCATCAAATTTTCAAATTAGATTAAATTGACCTTTATTGGTAAATCAACTACAACCACCCTCTTGATTTGGTAGACAATTCAATACCTCACCCTATAGTGATCGAATGCCCTGAATGAAGATGCTCAAGAACCCTAAGAGGAAATCTCAAGAACACTCATAAAAGATCATGTTTGATCTTTAAAAACAAATTACTCAAAATATTTGCACGTTCGTAGTTTGTTAGTTCTTACAAAGATAAGGAACTATATATAGTCTTGAAGTCCTAAATTAACCTAATAATTTGTGGATAGAGTAATTAGACATGCTTACCTTTAAAACATATAAAAAATAACAAGAAGAAAGCATCAAAAATCAAAGAGACACAAAACAGTGTTGGAGCTGCTAGGGGCTATCCGACCCCAGATGGCTACTGGAATTGTTGCCTCCGTTCTCCTTGGTTGATCCGGCGCCTGTTGGGGTTGATCCGGCCTCAGCTCCTCTGTTCCAACCTACACTCTTTGCTTCTTTTCACCCTTTGTTCCATGCTTTGTCTTGCTTTCAATTGCACTTTTTGTGCACTTGAACTAGTATCTTTTAGGCCCAATTTCAAGCCTTCAAACTCCACAAATGACCCTTCAATGTTGCAAACACGGAACAACTTCTTTGTTAGCTCAACTTGATCAAGTGTAGATCTCTTCATCATTGCTTCATTATCAAGTAGTTCTTCTTTATGTTACATCAATGCCAACATTGCATCTTTCGTCTTCAAAGTGTCAAGCTTATACTTGAAATATAAGTATTTATATGCATGAATCAACTTCTTTGTCTTGTAAATCTTCAGTCCATTCATTCAATCTCCTCTTGTAGCTCTATCTTCTTTAGAATTGAACTTGAATCATCTCATCTCCTCATTTGGTAGCTTCCATGAGTTCTCCAATGTCTTGATAACTCCTTGATATCCATCACTACACCTCCTTTATCTATGCCTTCTCAGACAACTGTCTCGTCCTCTACCACATTAGTTATGCCTAATTAATCTTCTAACTCAAATGATGCTTCATTTGTGTCATCTCCTACTCCAATTCCTACATCTTTACCTCCTTCTATTCCCACCTTTTCTCACTTTATGATTACTTGTTCTAAAGTAGGGGTTTGGAAACCTAATCCCAAATATGTTCTCTCTACTAATCAACTTGAGCCCTTGCTTGTAGAACCCACGTGCTTTAGTCAAGCTTCTAAGGATCCTAACTAGCAAATTGCCATGGCTGAAGAGTTTAATGCTCTTCTTTCTAACACTAACTGGTCCTTAGTTCTCCATACTTTTGATATGAATGTCATTGGTTACAAATGGGTTTATCAAGTTAAACAAAAGTTTTATGGGTGTCTTGATAGTTACAAAGCACTTCTATTTGCTAAGGGGTATCATAAAAAACCTGGGGTAGATTATATTGAAACTTCTAGTCCTGTCATTTGCCTTGTGACTATTCATCTTGTTGTTCCTCTTGTTATCACTCGTCATGGGTCTATTCGACAATTCGACAAAGGGGGTTTACATGACATAACCCCCTAGCTTTGCCAATTCACGATTTCCTTTGCATGTATGTAAACTTTGGAAAGCACTTTATAGTCTCAAACAGGCTCCACGAGCCTAGTTTAGTCGTTTTAGTACCTTTCTTCTCTCTTATGGATTGAAGAATAGTAGATCCAATAGTTCTCTCTTTCTCTATTTTCGTTAGACAACTACTATGTTTCTTTTGCTATATGTGGATGATATACTTTTAACTGGCTCTAGTTCTTCTCTTATTTCCTCTTTTGTGACTATAGTTCAAGCCAAATTTCCTATCACTGATCTTGGGGATCTTTACTCGTTCTTAGGTATTCATGTTTAACACACGTCCATGGGTATTCTTCTTGATCAAAGTAAATATGCTCGTGATCTTCTATCTTGAGTAGGTGTTTTGGTGTCCAAACCTGTCTCTACTTCTATATCTAGTCATAAACCATCTATCTTTGAAGGTGATCCTTTGGTTCATCTATCAGAGTATTGTAGTCTTGTGGGAGGGGTTCAAGCACTACCCTGACATAGTTCATCCAGAGTACCTTTTTCCCCCAGACGCCTTCCCTAGCTAAGCGGGTACTCTTTTTTCCTCTAACTCATCGTTCAAGGATAATGCCTCTGCCTACTATATGGCTGTCATAGTTCACCTATGACCTAGGGAATACTGGAAGGAACAATAGACTCTTTAGGAATTCAAAATGATTTTGGGAGAGATATTACAAGACTTTTAATACCATTGAAAGGGAAACACTCATGATATTATTGATCGGAAAATATTTACAGTAGACACTTTATAAAAGACTTCAGCAGACACTCTACAAAGACTTGAACTCACAATCGACTTAGGCTAGAAACTGGACTCAGATTTAGACTTCACTCAAGCTTGTTCCTAATGGACTTGCGTGCCTGCCATTTTATAGAACAATGGCTGACTTACATAGCCTCTAGGACCAGCTCTATTGCTTAGTACAATCCAACACGTACAAGAAAGCAATACAACACGTAAGAGAAAATACAAGGGAATCTTCAAAAACCCTAAGTTAGGATAAAGACTCGAAAAACAAACAAAACAACTATCATAAGACTCCAAATAAAGCAAAGCTGGAACTTCTTTTTTGCTGAAGCCAATTCTTGCATGAGGATGACATGGCGTCACATTTTTTGCTCGGAAGACACCTGGAACAAGGACAAAACAAGGGCTGGACAGCCAGCACTTCAGTCCAAAATTCTGCTGATGATAAAGCTTGTGATTTGGCTGCTGAATTCTTGTATCATGGATAGCTATATTTCGTGTATGAAGGCTGGGGACACAATGTTGAACTTAAGACAAAACAAAGGGTGATTTGTAGAAGAATATGCAGCACTTTAATCTGGAACAAACTGTTAAAGACAAGGCTGAATACTCATAATCTGGCAGCTTGTTTCTTGCATGAAGGATAGCTCCTTATTCTTGGATTGAACAAGCTGAACAAAACAAAATAAACCAACAGTAGAAAATTCTTCTAGCAGAATATTCTGAAGGTAGGAACCTTCTGCTTGAAATGTTTTCTTTGCTGGAAGAATTTGCTGCTGTAAGGAGGACTAAAAGTAGAACTAATGGCTAAGATAAATACACGGAGAAATAATAAATAACCCATGTGATTTTAGGCTAAAAGGAATAACCAGGATTCTGAAAAGTTCTACTCCTTGTGAAGGGTGAAATGCAGAAAATTCAAAGACAAAATGGGAACCCTATTATGGTCGAAACTTTGCATGAAGCTGTTGAGATTTCCTTTTCTTCTTGAGACATAACTGAAATATTCTTGTTGCTAATCCTGAACTGTAGCTAAAGATTAGAACTCTATGGTTGAGCCTTTAGGTTGCTTTATTGTTGAGACACGTGATGTTGAGGCAGTTGAACTGCTGGAATAAGTCTAGGGTTTCTTGATATTGAAGCTACTGAAGGACACGACTGACTTATTTCTCCTTGACAAAGGTTCTGGAATAAGGGACACCACTGATAAGCCACTGAAAATGGAACTTTCCAGTGTGCGGGTATTCATCCCAAATAAAGTTTTCGGGTTGGCTATCTTGCTCAAAGATGTCCACATAGTCTGTGCTTGGTGGTTCCCGGGAGCATTTTAGGACTTCAGGTGAACAAAAAGCTCTTTGCGAGCCAAATTCATAAATGTTTGGGATAAGGATTCTCTGGACAAGGTCCATTTGCTGATTCGCGGGGAAGGCATAGGCTTGTAGTAATTCTTTGGAAGTCCCTATGCCTTGCCATAAGATAGTCTATGTGTACAATGTACACCTGATGTACCTTTGTTGGACTGCTGGGAACATTCATGCAACAATCATCGTACCATTCCTGAGATGATCGGAAGAGCGTAAGATAACGTCATAGCCATGTGTTATCAGAGTGGTCAAGATTAGCAAAGAACATCTTGAAACTGTGAATCTCAATCTCTATGGGATAATAGCAAAGGACTGCTAAAGTCCATAGATACTGAAACCTGTCTTCAGAAATAAATTGTGCCCAAGGAAAGACTGCTATGTTGCTGAAGGGTTATTCTGGATCAAAGGACATGTCACGGAAATGGTGTTGTTCTCGGCAGGTTAAGGCTTGCTGCTTGAATACGGTTTTTTTGGCTTATTCTTTAACTTGATCAACTGTGTCATAATGGGCTGGTTTAGGTGGGTAAAATTTTAGGATTGTGAATATGATAGGCATAGGCTTAGGTAGGCTGTCAAAGAAAGGGTAAAGCAAGGGTTTACTTCTTGGTCCGGATAAGAGGTTGGCTAGGATACCGGGTTTTTCCATTATCTCTGGAAAAGAGAGATTATTCATCTGCACTGTGAATTTATTACTTTTATCCGTCTGTTGGATTCTGGGACCTGTGGATGGAATGCAAAGTGGAAGGGGTTTTTGACACATTTGCTTGAGGGCTTAAATAGCTAGGGTTTGTTCATGACTCCAAGGAGGTGGTTTCTTTTTTAGGAGTTGGGACAGTAGACTGGTATATTTAGAGGAGTTAGAAAGGAAGGCTTTGCTATAGTTAATGATGCCAAGGAATTACTGGATCTCTTTTACTGATAGGTTCTCTTTTGGGAATGCAGGAAGGGTATCAACAAAGTGAGGACCTGGCTGGATTTTGCCGTCTGAGATTTTCATACCAAGGTATTCAATCTCATGAAGGCTGATGGAGCTTTTCTTTTCTGATATCATGATACAATGAGATTTGACAATGTCAAAGAACTGTTCTAATAGTGACAAATGGGCTTCATTTTCTTTTGAAAAGAGAAGGATTTCATTAATGTAAATCAAAGTACTGTGAAGGATGGATTGAAAATTTTAAATTTTTATCATTGCTTTTTGAAAACTTGAAGGAGCTACCTTCAGCCTGAATGGCATCACCTTCCATTGATATTGAGCATTAGGAATGCAAAAGGTAGTTTTATATCGTTCATCAAGTGCAATTCCTAATTGCCAAAAACCAGCTTTCAAATCAAACTTTGAGAATACTTTTGCGTCCGCTAAGTGAGTAAAAAGCTTTTGAATCTGTGGGAGCGGAAACTTATCATCTTTCAAAAACTATAGGTTTATAGTCAATGACTAACCTTTTCATACCTCTGACTTGCTTCCTTCTTTAGTTTAGGTAAAAGGCTTGACAAGTCCAACTAGAATTAGTTGGCTCGATTAGAGCTCGTTGTAGCAGTGGTGCACATTATTCCTGATCAAGCTTAAGATCACCAAGAGTCATCTCGACGAGTGTTGCTTTGGTCGGGTTGATATCTTCATTAAGCTTAACAAAGAACTCTTCATTTTTCCAAAGCGGGTTTTTGTGCTTAAAGTCAGCATTAGAATCTGCACAAAAATTTCTTAACATGTTAGCTATCTTCAGAAATTTACCAGTAGTATCAAAAATTGCAAACATATTGGTAATAAGAGTAAAAGGTTGAAAGTGATGTTTATATCGGCTCCCATAAGGCAGGACTCTTAATCTTTCGGCCTTTGCATGCACATCCCATCCGATAAGAACATCTTTAACATGAAGCTTATTCCCGAAAACCTTGATCCAAATTATGCAATCTGGAAAGAACTTTATTCTGACTGGGTGTCTAGAAATGAGACTACCTTGGAAAATTTCTCCATTAGCTGCTTGAAATCAAGTATCAGTGTTGGTCCAGAATTCAGCTAGGAGAATATCTGGATTCATCATTGTTTTCATGGCACCCGTGTCTATGAACCCGATAGCTTTGATGGCTAGGCGTACTTAGATGTTAAGAGAGAATCTTGCACATGTGGAGGATGAATATCGGTTATTGCAGAGATATCTAAAACATTATTAGCAGTATTAACAGTAAAAACAGGTAAACATGATTCCTCATCCGGATCATTTTCTAATTTTTCAAATTCAGAATCTGTAATTTCGATGGCAACAGCCGTATCCTGGCCGAGATGGCTTTGCTCTGACAACACCGATTCAGTGTTAGATTCTAGATGATCCACCATAAATTGTGAAACGAGCTTTGAAGCCTTGGCCTTTTTGTTTGGGCAGTTTCTTGCAAAATGGCCTTTCTTTTTATAGAAGAAACATCTGTTGGACTTTCATCTGGTAGAAGCCTTCCACCTAAAGTACTTGAGGTTTTTCTTTTATTTTTACTTTCTTTGTTTAGGAGACGTCTTCTTCGTGGGCTTACAGCTGCATTTCTTTATCTTTTGCAGCCAATTTCTTAATTTCTGTGAAAAATCTTCTCGAGCTTTTTCTTTCCATGAAAGAAGTTTTCAGTGACCTTCCTTCTTTCACAGAGCTTTTCTAGGCAAGTGACCGTTGCTTGATGGATTTCTGCAAGTCCAAGATTCGCCAATGGATCTCTTCTAGAAGTGATCCATCAAGCAATTTGTTCAACTCGGGTTGGATCTCTTCTGGAAGTGAGGAAATGTACACTTGTTTGAGATTTTGATCTCATATTCCACCAAGGCGGAAGTAGATTTTTGTCATCCTTTTGTAATTTTTGTTAAGATATTTAGGCCTTAAAGAACAACATTTCATCTTGAAGAAATCCTCTCTCGCCTGTTTGATTTCCAAAGAATAATCACCTACAAATTCTTTAAATATTATGTTAATCCATTGATCCAAAGAACCTGTATGTAATATATTTATATCAATAGCATCCAAAGAAATGAACCTATCATGTAGAGTACCAACAGAACGACTAAATAATTCAGAATGAATGCTATTCAAATTTACTCCCTTCAACAACTGTGTGTTAACCCATGATGACATCTCCTAGAATCTTTCATGCCTTCTGCTAATGGAAATATCGTCAAAAGTGAAACAAGTTGTTTTTTGAGATTTCTCCGAAGGAGTGGGTTGTGGAGGTGGTGGTTGACTATCTGCCATAGACTCATCTCCATCATCTTCTTCATAGTCATGAAATTCAGCATGTGTTGTTGATCCTGAGGAACCTAGGGTAGTCATAAGGATCCCTGAAACGTCCACCTTCTCATCTCCTGAGTCTATGCACTCGAAAATGCTCCTTGAGGATGCTTCTGACATGGATTCTTCATGTGAACTGTCAGAAGATGTCTGATTATCAACAGCTTGATAAGAAGCCGTCAGTTGCGGAGCTGGATTTACTGAAAAAGAGCCAGGCTGTTGGAAAGAACTTGCTGGAGTAGGTTCTCTGGTTTCTTCTTTCTGAGGAGCAACATCAAGTGGGACTAGAGTCTTTGCTTTCTCTGCCTGAAGATATTTTGTCTCTTCGGGTCAGAATGTTTCCAATTGAGGAGTTGAGCATGAAGGTTTCTTTTTTGATGTCGGATGGACATAAAGGTGTTCTTTTGCCCATTCCTCCCAAAAACTGTAGTCTGGAATGCTATAATATGGTACTCTTTGAGGTCGAGCCAAGTTCAGCTGTCCACTAAAAAGTGGTGTTGGTGTATGGAACATTGGCGGATTATTTGCAACCCCAAACATAGAGAACCCTTGCAAAGGGGTCAAAGGAACGAGAGTAGTATGGGACTTCCTTCTTTCATAATTCCCAATTTGTCTCTTCAACTCATGTATCTCTTGGCGTTTTTCACCAAACTCGGTGCAGTGGCTAGCGCCTGTTTGGACCATCGCCTTCAAGTCACGATCAAGAACATTGTACCAGTCCAGCATCTCATGGTACATCTTCTCTAAAAAGTCAACTTTCTTTTCAACTTGGTTGACTCTGTTGTTGATATTGGTCAACATGCGGGTCTGGGCAATGGCATTATCAGTCTGCCAATTGAGAACTTCTTCTGCCTGGTTCAATGGGATATGTCTTCCACACTCATCAACTGCCTTTTGAGATATATAAGGCCTAGATGCTCGTTTGTTCTCCTCTCCGAAGGCGGGAAATCAGATACATATGAACTCGTTGTGGGTTTGTTCATCATGCATGGAATTGGTGCCGAATCAATTGGAGTGATCATTTCCATGGTCTTCTTTCTCCTTTTTGCTTGCTTGTAATAGGGAGACGGCTCAAAGTAGTCCAACGTGTTTCTCACAATCTTCTTGATAGAGGGCAAGACAAATATCACAGATGGAGGGCTTTCTTTATTCATGGCGGTGAGGTCGATGCCTTAGTATAAGGGCTGTAGAAATCAGAGAGGCTAGTGAAGGGTTTAGGAGCTAGCATTAGCATGGGTTTGCCATCATCATTGTCATCTGGAGGACGTCTCGATGAACATCGACCAGTCTTCTTCTTAGCCCGTTGTCATCTTCCCGGGACCTCGTCTTCATCTACAAAGGAATCCTCTTCACATGAGCACTCTGGTCACACAGTCCAGAGCTAGGAAAATCGCCTAGGAAGTGGCCGTTTACATGGGACATATAGCTGGTTCTACTTGATGACTAAAAGAGGACACTGGACATCTTTTTTGCATGCTAGCATCTGACTTGTCGTACGGGATGAGCATCAGCCGGGTGAAAATCTCATTATCGAAGGAATCTTAAAAGATATCTTTACTCTTCCGTCGGGTAGCCTTCTAAAGGCTGAAAAAGTAGCTCGAACCAGTTCTTGCTATTTATGCATGTTTTCGTAATTAGTGATTGACGCAGAGGTGGCCCACGAAGATATTCAGGAGGGCCCACGCAAGTCCAAAGGTTGCAGGAGAAGTTTCAATCAGAGTTGATCGGAAAAGTTTCTGCGGTCGAATCGGAAAAACTGAAAAGTTGTGGAAGTGTCAGAATGGGCTCAAATTTGACGAGTCGACTCGAGACGGTCCAGTGAGCAAGACTCACTGCTCTGCTATGACCAAGGCCGTTTTTTGGCCATTCGGGGTCATCTTGATGGACTTTTGGGCCTTTTTGCAGTTTTTTGTAATTTTTAGAAACTTTTGGGTCTTTTCGTAATTTTTCCTACTTTCGGTTTAGGGTTTATTTATTGCCATTTTCATTTGATTGTTGGCAGACTTTGATGTTTTTGAAACTTTTGAGTTTTTATTCAATAAAATTCGAGTATTATAGTGTCTCAAGAATATTGTCGTTTTATTCTTGAGTCGTCCTTTCTTGTAATAAGACTTTCGAGTGAAGTTGATTACAGTTGAGGTTCTAATTTTAACACCATAGTTTCCGTTTTGCATCAATTGGTATCAGAGATAAGATCTACGATGTCAAGAGTTGATCCAACCATCGCCGCGATTTTGGAAGAATTACCCAGCAGCCGAGTAGAATGCGAACGGGACATGTAGCGACTTATTGAGCGTCAAGATCGACAAGATCAGCCACAGGACCAACAGATGCAAACAGAACATTGAGCAACCCGCGAGAGGGCCAGCAGTACACGGCGATGGCGTCAGCATCGAAGTCGAAGGGTGAGGCGGCGGCATAGGGAGAGGCGGTCATGGGAATCCAGGGGCCGCGGCTAGGGTCGATCACGTGCCGCGATGGGATTCAGGAATTAAACTGGAGATTCCGCAGTTTACCGGGAGTTTGGCCCTGGAAGAATTTTTAGATTGGTTGAGTACCGTGGATGAATTGTTCTCGTTGAGAGAAGTCCCTGAGGATAAGAAGGTAGGGCTGGTCGGGATCAGATTCAAATACAGAGCCGCAGCACGGTGGCAATCTTTTCGGTATCAGCGATATTTGGATGGGATGCCTGTTTTGGACGATTGGAACGAACTGAAGAGAGACATGCGGCAGGAGTTTTTACCATTCAATTATCGTCAGACCTTGTTTCGAAATTTACAAAGTCTCACACAAGGGACGAAAAGTGTAGAAGAATATATGTTGGAATTTTACCGACTGGTAGCACGAAATCAACTCCGTGAGACACAGGAGCAACTTATAGCCCGTTATTTACATAGCCTCCGACCAGCCATCCAGGACGCCCTGCAAGTGCATTCTTTCAGTAACGTTACGAATGTACAAACAAGGGCGAGAGTGGTGGAAGAGAGCTTGACGCTAGTAAGTAGCAGGTGAGTAACATTCGACAGAGGATACCCTACTCTTCCGCGGAATCCGACGGCAAACAGCCCAGCGTCATCTTCTTCATCAAAGGTTTTCAATCCACCTATTCAACAAGGATGAAGTTCAGGGCAGTCGAGCTAGGGACCAGGACAGCAGCAAACTCCTCCACTGGTTAACAAAGCAAATATCATCTACCACCGGTGCCAACAGAAGGGTCATTATGCTTATGAATGTCCCCGGCTAAAGTTGCAATTGTTGATCCAGGAAGGAAATGCAGATGAGTATGTTGGAGAGTTCGAAGATGTTGAGATGGCGGAAGGAGAAGAGTATGTCGTGGCACCAGAGGATGTAAGAGGAGAGAGCTTGGTTTTACGTCGAATTTGTTTAGCTCCGCGGGTTGATGAGGATTGGCGACGTTGGAATATTTTCAGTACCCATTGTACCATTGGAGGGAAAGTCTACAAAGTAATCATAGACACGGGAGGTTGTGAAAACGTAATTTCACAGGAAGTTGCTCAGAAACTAAATTTGAAGACGGAGCCACATACTGAGCCCTACAAACTTGGTTGGTAGAACAAAGAAACAGAAGTGCGGGTCAGAGATGCAGGGTAGAATTCTCAATTGTGTGATTTATTATCATGTGGTGCCTATGGATGCCGCACATCTACTGCTAGGGCGACCATGGCAGTAAGACAACAAGGTGGTATATGACGGATTTACGCACTGCTATACCATTAATAGAGGAGGCAAGAAGGTGGTATTGCAACCGATGCGGGATTCTTTTGCAGAAGGAAAGAAGTCTATTATTTGTGTACACTGCAAGGAGTTTGAGGCAGAGGTTGGTGAAGCCGAGGTTTGTTTTGTAGTGGTTTCAACCACGGTGACAGGATTAGTAGAGGAGAAAGAAGAGGTGAAAATTCCGGAAAAGGTGAAAGAAGTCTTGATGGAGTTCGATGACTTACTATCAAAGGAGTTGCCACCAGGATTACCCCCAATGCGTGATATTCAGCACCAGATTGATTTGGTTCCGGGAGCTGAAGGCGCATTACCGCCTATCTCCACAACAGCATGAAGAATAGAGATGTCAAGTGAACGAGCTGCTTGATAAGGGGTACATCCAGGAGAGTGTCAGTCCTTGCGCCGCACTAGCTTTGTTGCTGCCAAAGAAGGACAGAAGTTGGAGGATGTGTGTAGACAGCCGTGCAATAAATCGAATCACCATCAAGTATCGTTTTCCAATTCCGAGACTTGATGACAAGCTGGATCAACTTAGTGGGGCGATGGTGTTTTCGAAAATTTACTTGAAGAGCGAATATCATCAGATAAGGATCAAGCCGGGAGAAGAATGGAAGACAGCTTTCAAAACGGCAGACAGATTATTTGAGTGGATGGTGATGCCATTTGGACTCTCCAATGCACC
>JAOXNR010053518.1:0-14089 GCA_028571225.1 Parsonsia alboflavescens
TTTTATTTCTCGCTACGAGAAGTAGATCTATTTAAAGGATAGGAATTTGAGCGCTAAGACAAATTCTAAAATCAACTGCTTAATTGTATTATTTGATCAATGATTATCCTCATGGCAATTGACCTATGGACTATTTCTTGTTAACAGCTTTCTCATCTATATTCTCCTTTTTAATTTAGCTTCCCTGTTTGATGTTATTTTAATAACACTTTCAAAAATTACCCCTTTTTATTACTTATTAATTGCTTTCCTTTAAACTGAGATTCAATTCCTTGTGGGTTCAACCCTACTTGCCCTGGCTGCATTAATTTTAGTACATCGGTTTAATTTGTTCGTGTTACGACTCACGATCAAGTTCTCTTAAAAACCATAAGAAGGAGTTGAGAGGAAAAAAAGAAAGGTGTGAGTTCAATAGAGTGAGAAAAAGCCAATAATGTGTGATACCTAAGGGAAACACCCTTGAGAGATACACATAAGGGAGTACCCTTGTGTGATATCTAACATTGTTTTCTGTAGGAATTTCTTACAATATCTAAACAGGAAGTTAAATCCAAAGGAAGCAAATCTAAAGTAGATGAAACACTGCCAGAACTGTTGCTGCAAGTAGCATCTATAAATACAAGTCTCCATACATTTGATGGGTGGATTGCACAATTGTAAGAGTCACAAGCGGCCCATGGGAGACAAATTCAAGATGGACAAAATCAGGGGGTACTTCAAAGATAAAAAGCTCAAAGAGGAAGGTTTATCGATGTAGAGGAAGAAAGTCAAGATGAAGAGGTTGAAAGATATATGGGGACTATCAAGTTGCAAATCCCAAGCTTTCTAGGCAAGCAAGGTCCTAATGGGTACATTGAATACGAAAGTAGGGTGGAGCAATTATTTTCATTGTACGGATATTCAGAAGAGAAGAAAGTAGAGTTGGCAAGTTTGAAATTTTAAGATTATGCTGGCTTGGTGGAATCAAATGGTAGACAATCGAAATCAAGGTGCATTTCCTCCACTTGATTCTTGTGAGGAATTGAAAACTAACATGATAGCAAGATTTATCCCTCCTTATTATGTTAGGGAATTATATCAAAAATTGCAGAATCTCAACCAAGGAAGAAAGTCTGCGGATGAATACTTCATGAAGATGGAATTGATCATGATTAGAGCCAACATCCAGAAAAATGCGAAAGCAACCATGACAAGGCTTTTTAGTGGATTAAATAGAAAAATTGGTGATAGGGTTGAGTTGCAAACATATGCTAGTATTGAAGGATTGCATCATTTCGAAATCAAAGTGGAGAAACAATTGAAGAGGCAGAAATCAGGTGTTAGACTCTAATTAAATTCTTCTAATTTTGGAGGATTTTCTTAAAAGTTACAATCTTCTTGGTCTAAGGGATTAACAAGTGATACCAAGCCACCTTATGTAGAAAAGTCCAAGGGAATTGAGGTGAAGAATCCACAAATGAAGAGAGGTAAATTTCCAACTTAAAATAGAAGTCGCAATATTGAATGTTCTAGCATAGGGCATATGACTGCTAAATGTCCAAACAAAAAAGCATTGGTGATGAAAGACAGAGAATTCTACTTTGACGATGAAAAGGAGGAAGAGCCAAATGTTGAAGAAAAGGAAGAGGTTGATTATGAGCATGAGTATGAACTTAAGCAAAAAGAAAAAGGAGAAGAGCAACTAACTCTTGTTGTAAGGAGTGCTCTCAATTTGCAACTCATAGAAGATAATGAAGAATCTCTACAAAAAGAAAATTTGTTTCATGCTAGATGCAAGGTATTTGGGAGACTTTGTGGGATAATCATTGATAATGGGAGTTGTGTGAATGTGGCAAATACATGGTTGATAAATTGAAGCTTCCAAACATCACTCATCCAAAACCTTACAAGATGCTATGGCTTAATTGGGAATTCCATTCTCTATTGGAAAATTTGAAGATGAAGTCCTTTGTGATGTGGTACCCATGCAAGCAAGTCATTTTATATTGTTAAGGCCTTGGCAATTTGATCGAAAGGCAACTTATGATTGGCACATGAACAAGTATTCGATTGAGAAAGAAGGGAAGAAGTTTATTTTTGTCCCACTTACTCCTCGAGAAGTTTATCAAGAGAAAAAGTTATTGCAGTCAAAGATGGCACAGTTTTTTACGAAAGTGGAGGAAAGTAGAGAGGCAAGAAAAGAAGAAAAAGTGAGTGGGAAAAGAGAGGGAAATTTGAAAAAAAAATTGAGGGAAAAGAATAGTTTTTATGCGAAAGAAAAAGAGGTGATGAGAGCTTGTTAGGAAAAACAATCTTTTGTTTTACTTGTGCATAAAGAAGCTCTTATTTCTAACACTAATCTCTCGTTTTCAAGTTTTGTTGACTCTCTGTTGCAGGATTTGGAGATGTGTTTCCGGAAGAATTACCTAGAGGGTTACCACCAATTAGGGGGATTAAGCATCAAATTGATCTCATACCGGAGGTGCCTCTTCCAAATAAACCAACTTATAGAACTAATCCGGATAAAACCAATGAGATTCAAAAGCAAGTAGAGAAGTTGCTTAAGCAAGGATATGTGAGAGAAAGCATGAGTCCTTGCACAGTTTTCATTTTACTTGTCCCTAAAAAGGATGGTTCTTGGAGGTTGTGTGTTGATTGTTGAGCAATCAAGAAGATTATGATAAAGTATCTTTTCCAATCCCTAGACTTGATGACAAGCTTGATGAATTGAGTGATGGTATTTGTTTTTTTCCAAAATTGATCTTAACAATGACTATCACCAAATTATAATGAAGGAAAGGGCATGAATGGAAAACTGCTTTTAAGACAAAATATGATCTTTATGAATGGTTGGTTATACCTTTTGGTCTGACTAATGCACCAAGTACTTTTATACATTTAATGAACCATGTTTTGACTGACTGCATTGAAAAATTTGTCGTTGTGTATTTTGATGATATCCTGATCTATAGTAATTCTATGCATGATCACCTTAATCATTTATGGCATGTTTGTGAAATTCTTAGGAAAAAACAATTTTATGCCAATTTGAAAAGGTGTTCTTTTTGTTTAGAACAAGTTTCTTTTCTTGTATATATTGTTTCTTTTAATGGAATTCATGTAAATGAAGAAAAGATCAAAAGATCAAACTTATCAAAGAATGGCCACCACCAAAGACGATACATGAGGTGAGAAGTTTTCATGGATTGGGATCCTTTTATAGAAGATTTGTGCCTAATTTTAATACAATTGCTACTCCATTGACTGAGATTGTTAAAAAGCATGTTGGTTTTTGTTGGGAAAAAGAACAAGAAGATGCTTTTAATTTGTTGAAAGATAAGCTTGTTTGTGCTCCTATTCTTTTATCCAACGTTTTTAAACTCGAAAGTTTATATAAACTCGTTGGAACTCCCGTAAAATCGTAGAGTTTTTATATCAACTAAAAATCTCAACAATATCTATATATTAAATAGTTTATATATATCATCATAATAAAGTAAATATAACAAATAAATTAAAATTTCGCTCATATTAGTACTTCAAAAAATTTAAGTTTTATTAGATAAAATAATTGGAACATAGAGTGTGTTAGTTTAAAAAATTAAATTTATCTGTATAAAACAAGTATGAGATATTTGTAAATGTATTATTAAAATACACTTGAACAATATATATATATATATATATATATATTTATATATTCATATGATCTTATTCTATAAAAGAGTACAATTTTAATATAAAAACCGGAGATATATAAAACACATTAACCAATTAATTCAAAAAGTATTGCTAGAGAGTTCGTAGAAGCCGTTGTCTTTAGCTATAATCATGTGAGATCAAATCCTCATCAGTGCGTCTGGATGAAATTTTTTATTTTAAATGAGGAAAATTCTAGTTCGGTCAACTCATCTAATTTTACCTAGTTAATTGAGTTGACTAGCGATCCTAGCAAGTTACGATTTTAAGATCAAACTCACGACTTTAAAAACCTTGCTCGAATCACCCGATTTTGTTAAAGTTTTTGAAATTGAATGTGATGCGTTGGGGCTGTTTTGATGCAAGAAGGGAAACCAATTGCAAGGAGCATCTTTGAGATATTCTACTTATGATAAGGAATTATATGCATTGGTTAAAGCTTTGCATACTTGGCAACATTATCTTTGATCTAGTGAATTTGTTATTCATAGTGATCATGAGTTTTTTGAAGCATTTGAAAAGTCAAAGTAAGCTGAGTAAGAAACATGCCAAGTGGGTGGAATTTATAGGAATGTTGTGATCAAATACAAACAAGGTAAGGAGAATGTGGTAGCGGATGCTTTGTCAAGGAAGTATGCCTTAATCTCTACTCTTATTGCTAAATTGTTGGATTTTGAGCATATTAAGGAATATTATGTGAATGATGAGGATTTTAAGGATGTGTTTCTTGCATTTGAACATGGGGCCGCTAAGAAATTTTATAAGCATGAAGGGTATTTGTTTAGAGAAAATAAATGTTGTATAACTAAGTGTTCTTTGCAGAAATTGCTTGTCATTGAATCTCATGGGGGTGGTTTAGTGGGATATTTTGGCATTGCTAAGACTTTAGAGATGTTAAAGGAGAATTTCTTTTGGCCTCATATGAAAAAGGATGTAATTAAGATTTGTTCTAATTGCATTGCATGTAGGAAGCTAAATCTAAAGTTCATCCTTTTTATTTGTATATGCCTCTACCAATTCCTAATGCACCTTGGATTGATGTTTCTATGGATTTTATCTTAGGATGATGTGATCTCAAAATTGACAAGGATTTTTCATTCAAAATCAATCAAAGACACACCCATTTGAGATCAACCCAAGACTTTATTAAGAGGTTCAAGTAAGATTACTAATGACCATGACTGTTTACCAATATGATCTATCAGTTTGGATTTCATAAACCCAATTCAATTACCATAGCCAAGTATTGAAAAATTCAAGAGTCTCACAAAGAACTCTAGAAGAGCTATTAGATGTACACTCAAGAAAAAATGAGTTTAATCCAAAAGGATTCTCTCACTTGATTTAAAAGTGTTTGTAGAATAAGTTGTCTTCCAAAATATAAATAGAGATCTATTTATAGTCTTAACATTAAGAAGCCCTAGGAATGATTAAAGACTTCGCTAACCCTCTAAAATAGCTTAGAAGATAAAGAAAAGCCAATAAAATCAAATGGAATCGTCCAAAAAGGGGTCAAGATCGCATTAAGAACAAAATAGGGAAAAGGAGCATCTGATGCCAGGTCAAGAGAGGCTAGCACCAGATGGCCACTGGAATTCCAGTGGCCATCCGGTGTTGTCATCCAGCCCCGACTGGTCATGTGGTTAGCTCCGGATGGTGCTCTATTGTGCCATCTCCTCTCCACACTAGTTTTGCACCATGCCAACTTCTTCCCAAGCCTTCCTAGGCTCTCCAACTTGATTGCCAATTTTCCCAAGGGCTTGTTCTGTGATTGTATACTCCTCACTAATGTTTTCTATCATTCACATGTTTAATTCCTTTCTTGGTTGCTCTTCATCCATCAATGGTAGTTCTTCAAAGATTGTCGGGAAATCAAGCATTTCTTCTCTCCTTTGCACAAATTTGATCAATGCTTCTTTCATCTTCAAAGTATCATTCTTATACTTGAAGTATAAGTCTTTACATGCATGAATCAACTTCTTCATCTTGTAACTCTTCAATCCATTCATTGAATCTCCTCTTGAATCTCCATCTTCTTTAAAATTGAACTTGAATCTTCTCATCTTCTCATATGGTAGCTTCCACGAGTTCTCCAATATCTTGATAGCTCCTCGATATTCATCATCACCCCACAACTCAAAAGGATTCAACCTCGATTCTTGAAGTCCTACATAGAAAAGATAATGATCACTAACATGGATTGAACAATCAAAAGAATACTTATCATGTAACTTCAAGTCATCCTTCATGGAAGATGGAACTTGATAAAGCCTTACCACAACCTTCTTTAAGGGTGGTGGTCTCTCTTTGATAGATATGTATTCCTCCTCTCCTTCAATAAACTCATTAGAAGAAACATCATAGACAAGGAATACAAGCCACTTAAAGAAAAAATGAAACAACGTTCTATCATTTAAAGCAAAAGACATAAATCCCATTAGTCTATGACCCCATAAACCATGATATAAAGGTTCTCTAAGTCTTGCATTCAAGCACAATAAACTGAATACATAATCCTTTAACATAGCATGTACATGTCCTCCATCAAAAGCATAAACACATGTATAAAAGGAATAAGAAAATACACTTCACATATGCTAAAACTCATCAAACTATCAAGATGGACATCATCATGCTTCTCTAAAAACAGGGGATATGTCAAATATTTCCAAAATCTCGTCATATCTCTATTCATGGCACAAAACATAATCCATATCATCAAGTAATTTCACCAAACATGCCAAACAGAGACAAAGTACGTATATTTCATCAATATGAAGTCCATCACCTGCACTAAAGATCAATTTCTCTTCATGATATTAATATGCCCTATCACAAGAATACCAAATATGCTCCCATAATCATAGATTTCTTTTTCATGTGTAGTCCTATAACATGCTTTTTGAAATAGTTATCTAAGGACTTAGGATTACCATAGGTACTCCAAAGGAAATTTCTTGACTATTAAGATTCAATAAACTAAAGAGTTCATCATGCTTAGAATAAAGTACCTTCTCTATTCATATTACTATGAAATTCACAAGCTTCTTCACAAATTTCCAAGAAACAATGATTTTCAATAAGCTTGGACTTTCTTCTCACATCAACAATGAAATAGACTTCACACAAAATAATCAATGATTTACAATCAACAAGGAATAAGCACATGAGACCACAGAGACAGAAGTTTGAATCAAGGATGTTAACATCAAATATTCACAATAATCAATCATCCAAGACAAACTTTGAAATTTCATTCATGTATATCCCAAGGTCATGTTTAAACAAGTCATTCAAATATCTCAATTCATAAGAATATGATTCCAAGTTATTCCCATGATTATCAATTGTCAACAATTCACGCATAGAATTCATATGCATTAATATAGCATTTACACCAAACAAACAATAATCATGCTTATAAACTTCATGGTGTATGACTTGTCTTGAAAAATCAAACACATAGTCACAAGTATATTCTTTCACAAGTGATTCCTTCACAAACTCAAAATCCATAAAAGCTGTCACTAAGCTCAAAGAAGTATAAAACATGCTTTCTCTATATAAGAAATCATCATAATCAAGACATTTCACTATAGCACCTTGCCTATGAACATCATAAGCATCTCTAAACACACAATTAGTCATAGAGAGCAATCTTTCATGTTCAAATTGCGACAAAATATCACGAAGCAGAGAGGTAAGACTGTACCACCTTAACATAGCATTCATCTCCCTTTCGTCATTATCCTCCTTTATCTTATTTACTCCTTTAGAAACCTGAACATGACAACTAGATAATGAATGGTCAATGTTAGAAATGGGGACAAAATCCTCTTTGCTCCCATTTCAAAACCAAGGCACACTCATTTTTCATCTCTTTCTCTTCTTCTTTTCTCTCATACTTTTTGTCGCTCTCAAGCTCTCTCTCATTTTTCACCTCATGTTCTTTCTCAATCCCTCTTGCTTGTCTCTCAAGATCTTTTCCTCTCTGAAGCACTTCTTTCTCTTTTCTCTCTTTTTTCCTCTGTTCTTTCCTTCTAATATATCCCTCCATCTTTTTCATTATTACACCAATCTTTTACGTTACCTTCTTGTAGGTCTTCATTTGTTCATCTTCTTCATGAAGTGCCTCATTATCAACAACTTGCTTCATTTGATTAGGAGTCTCTTCAAATGGAAATTTTTCACTTAGTTTGGATTTCAACTGTTTCTCCTTCGGAATGGATTTCTCTTCTTTCGAACAAGCTCCTTGCACCTTAGATATTGAACAAGGGCCATAAGTTGAGTTTTCATAAGACTTCCCATGCTCCTCTTCTTCAAGTGTCTTTCTACTTGAATGGTCATGTGAACCATATGTTCAAGATAGTCATAGTACAATGGCTCAACTAATTCCAAAATATCTTGATTCAAACCATTGAGAAATCTAGTCATTTTGTCTTCTCCATACTCCACTATGTTAGCTCTCTCCAATGTAATCTTTAACTCTTCGTGGTACTCTTTCACATTCTTGGAACCTTGAGTAACATTTTTGAAGTAGAGTTTTGGTGCATATCTTTCCTCATATACTTCCTCAATCCTTCCCATGTAGTAATAAGCATGACAAATCTTCTTTGATATTTCAAATCTTCTTCCCACCAAGTTAAGGCTTTGCTCTCAAAGCTGTCAACAACTATCTTCAACTTTTCTCCTTCCAAGTAATCATCATTTTCAAACACAAGTTCTACATCTCTTTCCCAAGCAAGGTAAACTTTTGGATCAAATGTATCATAGAAATATGGGATCGTCATGTGATGGCTCCCAAGATGTCTACAATGGCCTCCTTTTCTTTCATATCTTCTTGGCCTCCATTTATTGTCATAGTGGTAACCATCATCATACTCCCCATGTTCATATCTCCTTCTAAATGGATACATTTGGTGGCTTTTTCTTCCAACCCTTTCAAATGTCTCATACTTCTTAGAACAACTAGGATGTGATGTCTCTCTTCTTTCTCCATAAAAAGATGATTGAGATGAAGATTTATCCATGATGTAAATACAAAATGAACAAACAAGAATAGGGGAATTTGTATATCCTCACAATTCACTCGTGTATCACACTTGTTTTACCACTCTTATCTCTTCTTCAAGTTCTTTGTTTTGTACATAATTATGCTAGGTTTTTATGTTCTTTTTATGTCATTATCTTAAGTACCATACCTTAATTATGTCGTTTTAGATGTATTTTACTTCCCTGTGCTTGATTTTTGTTTGTAGGAACATTTGGTTGAAAAAGAGTCAAGAAATTACCAAGTTAAACGGATGCATGTCAGGAGCCATCTGGCTCCGAATAGCCCTAGACGGCTCCAAACACCGTTGACTGCGAGTTGATTGCTGCAAAGATTTTTAGTTTTATTAGGATTTCATTACTTTTTAGAAATTACTTCGTTTTGTAATAGGTTTCTAATTTATTGTTAGAATTCTTTCAGGTAACTACTTATTGAGGAGTCTTTTACCCCTATAAATAACCCCTTTGTCATAGTCTTAGATACACAACAACTCAAGATTGATCTTCCGAAGAATCCGAAGACAAAGGGCAGATTTTCTCTTTCTTTTATCTGATGTATTTTTCAATTTTATTAATCATGTCTTGTGAGTAGTCGTCTTTTATTAACAAGAACAAGAAGTAGGTTATTTTGTTATGTGGTTATGAGATTTGATTTGTTTTCTATTAAAGATTTGATCTTTATTATTAAGTATTCGTGCAATTCTTGGTTTCATCGTATTAATTATGTTTATTAATTTATATTGATCACCTAGATTAAGTTGCATGATTTTTCTGCTATGGTTTAAATATTATGGCTAAGATTGATAATTCTACAAGTAGCAACTGTTGCTTAAATTAGGTTTGGCCAATAACTTTATTTGACGATAGAGAATTGTTAGAATCAAATTGCATGAATTAAATTTACATTGTTTATGTGATTTGACGTTGGTGATGCCTTCGTGCTTATGCAATTTAGTTGATTAAATTTATAGTTCACTACGACGTAAGTTTAATTGATTAGATTAGATTTTTTTTTCTCACTACGAGAAGTAGATCTATTTAAAGGATAGGAATTTGAGTGTTAAGACAAATTCTAAAATCAACAACTTAATTGTTTTATTCGATCAATGATCAACCCCTTAACAATTGACCTACGGATGATTTCTTGTTAACAACTTTCTCATCTATATTCTCCTTTTTAATTTAGCTTCTTTGTTTGACTTTATTTTCTAAACTCTTTAAAAAATTCCCCCTTTTGTTACTTATTATTTGGTTTTCTTTAAACTGAGATTCAATTTCTTGTGGATTCGACCCTACTTTCCCTAATTGCATTAGTTTTTATTATGCTAAACTAATGCAATTAGGGCAAATAGGGTCGAACCCACATGGGTTATATCCTAAACAAATAAAAATGAATAAACAACTAAAACAATGAAAACAAAACAAGAAATAAACTAAGAAATCTTATTCTTGGGTTGCCTCCGAAAAGCGCATTTGGTTCACGTCGTTTGGCTCGACGTTATCCAAATGTTATCCAAATCCTTCTCGTTCACGGAATGGTGGAAGCATAAATGATAATTTCTTAAGCCTATTCTCCATGTGGATCCATGATTCCACTATTGTTGGACATTCTGCAAATAAATTCTCACATAGGATAATCATTATCAGAAAATAAAGGAAGATATATAAATTTAATATCATAAAACCCATCAATATCATGTATAAATATAAAATCATTGGGGCTTCCTTCTATTTTCACTTAGAAATTTCCTCTTTATTTGGTTTGATGATATTTTGAGTAAAAGGTAGATGGAGTTCAAGAGAAGGATAAGGTAATTCTAATGGAGGCTCGATTTTGCTAGGAAAGTTGTCATCAAGTAAAATTTGGTTATCCTCTAAATCTGGTGCTTGAAAGTTATCATTGAAATTTTTCTCTTCAGGACCTAGAAATTGATAGGGACAATTTTGAGAAAATAGAGCTCTAACTTTAGAAGAAAGATATCCTATCTGGTCCTCTAAATTTTGTAAACTTCATATTGTTTCCTCGTGAAAGATGAGGGTATTGGTAACTAATTCATTGATCCTATCTTCAAGGGAATGCTCTTGGTAATGATTTTGAGAAGAGGAAAGATTTGAAGGATAATGAGAATTGGGCAGTCTGAAAACTTAGTTTTCAAAAGATTGAGCATATGGAATTGAAGAACAAGAATAAAACTAATAACTAGATGAATTAGAATATTGTGGAAATTATGATATTGCTCCCATGGCCTAGCATATGATTCCATGTAGTCACCATTCCTAACAAAATAAGAAAAATTATTATTCATTGACTTAAAATTATCCACACTAGTAACAAAAGAATCATCAAAACAAAACGAGGAGGAATTCTAATTTTTTTAAAAAAATAAAATAATAAAAGATTAATTGGAAAGATTTAAACTTCAATAATAATTCCCCGACAACGGCACCAAAATTTGGTTGGGCGTCGTAACACGAACAAATTAAACCTATCTACCAAAACTAATGCAGCTAAGGCAAGTAGGGTCGAACCCACAAAGAATTGAATCTCAATTTGAAGAAAAACCAATTAATAAGTAACAAAAGGGGGAATTTTTGAAAGAGTTTATAAAATAAAATCAAACAAAAGAAACTAAATTAAAAAGGAGAATATAGATGAGAAAGCAGTTAACAAGAAACAATTCGTAGGTCAATTGCTAAGGGGTTAATCATTGATCAAATAACACAATTAAGTAGTTGATTTTAGAATTGGTCTTGGCTCTAATTCCTATCCTTTAAGTGGATGTACTTATCGTAGTGAGAAATAAAATCTCTAGCCTAATCAATTCAACTTAAGTCGTAGCGAACTTTAAATTTAATCAACTAAATTGCATAATTATGAAGGCATCACCAACGTCAAATCCCATAAGCAAAGTAACTTTAATTCATACAATTCTCTATCATCAAATAAAATTGTTAGCCAAACCTAATTCAAGCAATAGTTGCTACCTGTAGATTTATCAATTTTAACAAAATATTTAAACCCTAGCAATATAATCATGCAAATTAATCTAGGTGATCAGTCTAAATTAATAAACATAATTAATAAGAATTGCACAAATTCTTAATAATAAAGATCAAATCTTTAATAGAAAACAATCAAAATCTCCATAACAACTTAACCTACATCAAGTTCTTGTAAACAAAAGACGACTACTCACAAGACATGATTAATAAAACCGAAAAATACATAAGAAAAGAGGAAGAGAAAATCTTCCCTCTATCTTCGTAATTCCTCGGAAGATCAATCTTGAGTTGTTGTGTATCTAAGATTATGACAAAGGGGCCTATTTATAGGAGTAATAGACTCCTCAATAAGTGTTTACCTAAAAGGATTCTAATAATAAATTAGAAACCTATTACAAACCAAAGTAATTTCTAAAAAATAATCAAATCCTAATAAAACTAAAAATCTTCGTAGGGGTCAACCAACAGTCAACTATGTCCGGTGCCAGATGCCCTGTTTTTCCAAGTGCTGTCCGGCATTGGATGGCTTCTTAAATGCATCTATTTAAATTGGTAATTTCTTAACTCTTTTTCAACCAAATGTTCCTACAAACAAAAATCAAGTATAGGGAAGTAAAACACATCTAAAACGATATAATTAAGCTAAGTTATGTAAGATAATAAAATAAAAAGACCATAAGAACGTAGCATAATTATGTACAAATCATTATACTCTATATATAATGATAGGTTTTATTGCTCTTCCTTTCTTTCTTTTTTTTTTTTTCTTCTTCATAATAGAGCACCTTTTTTCTTTTTTCATACTTTATTTTTTTCACAAATCAAAACACTTTCCCTTTTCCTTTTCTTCTATCCATTACTTTCCTTGCATCCTTCATTCTCCTTCAATTATTCATCCTTCATCAAACATTCAATTCTTGCAAAGAAAATGAGTTCAAAAGAACGTGTCCACTATTCTCTTAAAAACATTTAAAACATAGGGTAGAAAAGTAAGTAACGAGGTTTAAAATCAAAGAAATAGAATAGTTAGAAAACTATTCTCATTTAGGCTCAAAAAAGGACCTAGGGATATAATATAAAAGGGTAAGCTTAAAGAAAGTCACAAACGAGTCAAATTAGGCCTTATGTCATCCCCGAATTAATCACGTTTCTATGGATTTCGCCTTAACCATGTGTAAAGACAAGTTCTACGGTGACAAAAAATGAGGATAAAAGTGAAATTCAAAATCAACACAACTCTTTCAATCAGTCCTTCTCTTTGCATAAAAAGAATCATGAAGATTATTTAAGAAAAAATCATTTAAAAGGTTATGCAAGATTCAAAATCAAGTTTTCAAACTTCAACAAGTGGAGTTGTGTGAAATTTAGTTCAAAAAGATGTTTGGCATTGTAGAAGGAAAAAGAAGTTCAAATAATATCAAACACAAAAGGTTTCAATTATCTCATGTCCAAATTCAAAGATTAATAATTATATCATTGGCCACAAAAACGTAAAACCAAACTATCCTAAACATTAAAACATGTAACGAAACATAATCAAATTAAAGAGAACACCCCCACACTTAGAGTTGGCATTATCCACAACGACAATAAAGATATATAAGAAAAAAAAACAAAAATAGGGAGGTAGTGGTTGTGGAGATGCTTCTCTTCCAGATGATCTGGACCTCTTTGCTCTCCTAGGCATTTTTACAAACACTTAGTGTGCACTCAAATTTTTCAAGAAATAAATGAATTTGACAATAAATTTGAGCTCCCTATAACACAAGAAAACAAGGAGAATGTAAAAACAAGTATCCAATCACAACTTCAACAAAACATTCTCCAATAAACAAATGCCCATTCTCCTCCAAAGATCACAATAAAATGCAATGCAATGACAAACTAACAAAAATAAATAAAAACTAAATAAAAAAGAGGGTTAAAGAACAAATTTACCAAGCTGCCTTAGCAAGTGGTTGAATCAACAAGTATTCCCAATGTGCAACTCACTTATGAGGTTTTGGTGGCAAAATGGGTGTGAGAATAGTGAAGAGAGAGAAAGAAATGATGAAGATTGATGATGGGGGATGAAGTTAATGGAAGAAGGGAAATAATTTGGATGATATCTATGGCAGATTCGTGGAAAGATTGAGAGGAGAAGGAGATAGGGTTTCGGGTTTGGGATTAGAGGGAGAGAGGAATTCAAATCTTTAATAGAAGGGGGAATTTTTGAAAGAGTTTATAAAATAAAATCAAACAAAAGAAACTAAATTAAAAAGGAGAATATAGATGAGAAAGCAGTTAACAAGAAACAATTCGTAGGTCAATTGCTAAGGGGTTAATCATTGATCAAATAACACAATTAAGTAGTTGATTT